>CABFVX010002047.1:112712-130213 GCA_902151425.1 Timema shepardi | reverse complement strand
TCTGTTTTCATCATTCGTTTGTGCTAATATTTGCCCAAACAAGAACATTTTTCTAAAAAGTTTAGGGTTTTATAGACTATTTCATGTGGTAAAGCATTATTGTGTTGATTCACAAACCAATACAGTAACGGACTTTTCTAAAGATTAAACGCATAATAATAATAATCTAACCTGTGTGAATCCATCATTTTAAATTTCTAATCGAATCCGAAACCTGAATAATTTACTAAAATCTGAATCTTATCTTATGTTAAAAAAAAATTAGAATCTAATCCGAACCTAATGCTAAATCTGTTTTATCTAATCGAAACCTTGTCGAATCATCATCTGTTTGTAAAAATTGAATCAAATTGTTTTCCAAGGAGTAAGATCAGATCTGAATCGAGTAATTTATTTTAGACTTATGATAATGTTTCAAAACTAATATAATTTTGTTACATTGATATCTCAAAATGTGGCGGGCCAGCTTGAACTCAATTTTTCTACATGTTATGGTATAGGGAAGGATCCACCTAGCCCGCCACATTAAAAGTTATATAGCATGCCTAATTTTAGAGCACAAATATTCATTTTCGGGCACATATGAGCACAAACGAAGCTTAAATGAATGGTGAAAACCTAATTTCGTTACATTGATATTTAAAAATGTGGCGGGCCAGCTTGAACTCAATTTTTCTATAGGTTATGATATAGGAAATGCTCAAGTTAACCCGCCACATTACATGTTCTCTAGATTCTCTAATTTTAAAGCATAAATGTTCATTTTCGGGCACATATGAGCACAAACGGAGCACAATTGAATTGACTTAAATAAATTTTGTTATGTTGTGTTATTCAACATGTGGCGTGCTAGCTTAAGCTCAAGTTGGCCCACCACATTAAATATTTTTTAAATTGGCCAGTTTCACAGCACAAATGTTCATGTTCGGGCACATATGAGCACAAATAGAGCACAAACGATTAGACGAAAAAAAAAATATTTTTCATCAATGTGGCGGGCCAACTTGAGTCACGTCAAATTCCATTGTGAACAAAAGGGAAGTATTGTCCGAGTATCATATTCGAAAACTATCTTTATTCGAAAAAGAAGTTGAGTCCAAACGTAATTAGTTTGAAGTGTTGTTATCTAAGATCGTTTTGGAAGAAATTGAAGATTACAATGATGATATTGTAATTCAAAATCAAGACGAAATATTTGAACTACATACGTTTTTAAGTTGTAGTATAACAATGTTACTTCCCACTCCTGAACCTCAACTTGACGATTCAAGTCACTCCGCGCCCAGTGGGTCTGTGGTTCCAAATCCCTCTATACGCTTACCGAAAATTGAACTACTCAACACAACTATTCACCAAGATTCAAGCTTAACACCTGTTGATAAAATGTCACATCTGATGTCAACTCTAAGTTCATAAGAGCGTAATTTAATTAAGCGTCTCCCCCTTTCCGCGCCCAACTATCAGATAGCCTACGATTAATTGTGTAGTCACTATCACAACATAAGAAACTTAACTTCTCTTCACATAAATAAAATCATTGAGTTGCCGCATGCCACTAATGGGTCACTCAAGAGCCTGCGTAATATGCTCAGTAGCTACGATGAAAACAGCCAAGCTCTCCACGCTCTTGAACAAGGCACAGCTCTCGAAGGTCCTCTATTGTTTTCATCGTTGTTGCGGAAATTCGACGGCAACATTTGACACAGGTTCAAGACCAGCCGCGGTACAAATGTAAGTTTACCGACAGTGGATGAACTGATTAAGTTTTTAGATCTTGAAGCGTCACACCTTGAGTCAACCAACGATGTGAACAATACCCAGACGCACCCGCACACTTCTCATACACCACAAGTTTCTTACTCATTGTCAAGAATGCCAGGTGGGATCAAACCCACGTCCTATCAAAATCACAAGGTCACACTATTATCCACCTCACACACTAATTTTGTTTTTTGTAAAGCTGACACTCATCCAATATATCGCTGTCCAGATTTCCAAGTCAAAACTCCTCAAGAAAGATTTAATTTTGTAAAAGCTAATGGAATCTGTTATAATTGTCTTGGTCATTCTCACATACACTGAACAATTGTGAAACATCATGTTCATGTAACAAATTTAATAAAATACATCACACTTCACTACATTTGGACTCAGACCCGTCTAAGGTCACTCAAGGGCATGCTACGCGTCCACCGCACAACACCCAGAGTTTGGCACGTCAACAAGCATCAGCCAACGTATCAACCACAAATACTCGGTTTGTTGGTTTATCACACGTACATAACACCGTGCTTTTAGCAAAAATTCTTGTTAAGCTCTCAACAGCTTATGGAGTCTCCCTTGTTGTTCGTGGAATATTGGATTCTGCTGCTCAAAGTACTTTCATCACGAGACAATGTGCTCAATTGCTACAGGTTAAACGCACTCGCGCCTCA
Organism: Timema shepardi; assembly: GCA_902151425.1. Taxonomy (NCBI): domain Eukaryota; kingdom Metazoa; phylum Arthropoda; class Insecta; order Phasmatodea; family Timematidae; genus Timema; species Timema shepardi. The sequence goes on along the minus strand of CABFVX010002047.1, from coordinate 127,778 downwards.
AGATCAATCAATGGTATTTCCCAAGCTCTGGTAAATACTAAAGGCCTAACTTATCTTAATATTTTGTCTCTGAATGAAAATATAATATCCCGAGAGCATTCCATATTAATATTGGATAAGATAACTTCATATCTTCCTCGTGCAGCCCTTTCACCTGACATAAAAAGGAAGATGGCCTCCTTGATCCTAGCTGATCCCACATTTGACACCCCGGTACCCATAGATATCCTCTTAGGTCCAGACTTATTTGCACAAATTATGACCGGTGAACAATACATTCTCGGAAAAGACCTGCCCATTGCCTTTGGTACTGTTTTTGGTGTCATCCTTATGGGAGCCACCCCCTGTTCTGCACCCAGTGTACCTCCAGCACATTTTAATGGTGTCACCACTATGCTCTCTACCAATGATATCGACCTTCACTCCTCCTTGAAAAACTTCTGGAAACTTGAAGAACCTCCACATAGCGTGGGCCTCTCTAAAAAAGAACAATTATGTGAAGATCATTTTGTATCTACGCACACTTGAGATGATACCAGTCGATATGTAGTACGACTTCCATTCAAGGAATCTCACCTTCCTCTCGCTGACTCTTCAAATAATGCAAGAAATAGATTTAATGTTTTAGAACGACGACTTGACCTCAACCTCAATTCAGACAAATGTATGTAGACTTCATGGAGGATTATCTTACAGGTGACCACATGACCGAATGCAAATCACCTCCAAATATTAACTCACCACACTACTTCTTGCCCCACCATAGAATCATGAAATCAACCTCATCCACAAATAAGCTACGGGTCGTTTTCAATACCAGCGCCCGCACCTCCAACTCAGTTTCGTTAAATCAGGTTTTATTACCTGGGCCTAAACTTCGAAATGATATTTGTGATGTGATCACTCACTTCCGCCACTCACTTGCCAAACTTATGTACTATTGCGCTGAGCTCTTATCACCACATTGCAAAATTGACTCAAGAACTGCTTGGTCAGATTATATGATTATCCTCTCGTGGATTCATACACCACCATATCGGCTCTAAGTGTATGTGGCCAATCGTATCGCCCAAATCCAAGAATGTCTACCTCATCACCCTTGGTTGCAAATCGCTTCTCCCCACAACCCAGCGGACTGTGCCTCTCAAGGTTTATCCCCTACAGATATCAACGCTCATCCCGTATGGTGGTCTGGTCCTCCATGGCTCTCTCTTCCACCTGAACAGTGACCTCTTTCTTGTTTCGCTCCTGTGGCCGAAGCGGCATTGCCCGACGTCAAACACTCACCATTAAATGTTCTCATTGCGAATCCTTCTACTGATTCGATTCAAACATTACTGTTCAAATACTCGTCGTGGACGAAACTCGTCAAAATAATGGCTTTGGTACTTCGCTTCCTTAAACACTGCAGATCGAAAGATAGCCAAACAGGACCCCTCAGCCCTCAAGAGCTCAATGAAGCCATTCAACGCATCTGCTAAGTTATCCAAGGTGGAACCTTCACCTCCGACACAGAGCTAATTAAGGCTAAGAAACTATGCAGCACCAAACTTCAACGCTTATCCCCGTTCTTGGACAGCCAAGGAATACTGAGAGTAGGTGCGGACGACTCAGTCGCTCAAATTTGGCTCATGAAGCTCAACACCCTATCGCGTTACCAAAATCCCATCACATTGTCAAACTGATCATTGATCACTATCACCTCAAACATCTCCATTGCTGGACCTCAATTGCTGCAGTCTATTTTGTCCCAACAATTCTGGATCTTCTCTGTTCGCAGCACAATTAGACTTCGAATTTTCACATGTATTCGTTGCTTTCGCCACAAACCAAAGCTCATAGCTCCCATGATGGGCGATCTACCAGAACCTCAAGTTACTCCCTCACGTCCATTTCTTAGATCTGGAATGGATTATGGAAGCCCATTCTCAGTGAAATTACACTCTCTCAGACGCCTCCAGCCTATTAAAGTCTATCTCTGCTTGTTTGTCTGCTTCTTAACCAAAGTAGATCACCTCGAAGTCGTCACAGACCTTACATTGAATGAATTCATCGCTGCCCTCACCCACTTTGACTCAAGAAGAGGGCTCTGTTCAGACCCATATTCGGATTGTGGGACAAACTTCATAGGTACCTCGCACCAGTTGAAGAAAACCATTAACGATTATCTAGCTCAAGGCCACACCCAACAACTTCAACAGTTTGCATCACAAAATTCCATCAAATTTCACTTCCAGCCGCACCCCATCAGGGAGGGCTTTGGGAATCTGCTATAAAAAGCGCAAAATACCACCTTTCAAGAGAAATTGGAGATCAGATATTGACCTTAGAAAAATTCCGAGCGTTGACGACTAAAGTGGAAGCTATGTTGAATTCTAGACCGCTAGTCCCTCTATCTACTGACCCATGCCAACTAAATGCTCTAAATCCGGGACACTTCTCTATCGGCTCTCCTCTCGTTGCCGTACCCGAAACCAATGTGTCTGACATACCATGCAACCGATTGAAAAGGTGGAATTTAGTCACATCACTTTCTCAACACTTCTGGAAAAGATGGCATAAGGAGTATTTACACACTCTTCAGCAACGCTCAAAATGGACAACGCAGAAAGCTAATCTACAAGCAGATCTCGTCCTCATTCATGAACCCAACACATACACCTCTGTCTTGGCGTCTTGGACGCATAGCTTCGACTTCGCCTGGAAAAGATGGCATTGTACGAGTTGTACATCTGCGCACCCCAAAAGGGAACACTGTCTAGGCCTGTCGTCAAAGTGTTTCCTCTCCCACTCAACTAGGGTTGTGTATTGTAATTATATCGTTCTTTTTTTGCTAACTCTTTTTTTCCCTTTAATTGGTGGAAATTGTATTTTTGCTTCTTTAGTGATTGTTGTATTTTTTGTTATACTCATTCAATGAACTATAGTTCATGTGGGGCGGTATGTTTAGTATGAATATACCTACTGAGCCAGCTGTGCTCTATTTTTTTGTAATTAATTATATTTATTTGCACTAGGTGTCAGCACCGCATTGACCCTTCTCTTTGGTCTCGCCTACCCCGCGATTTTTTTTAGTATAGCGGGAAAAAATGTGTTCAAGCGTCTCTTAGTCTCGGGGTACACAACCATTAAACTCTCTCGTGTGAAATAGTTATTAAGTGCTCAAGAAACAAGATTGGGGCACCCCAGATATCATCTCATCACTCCAGGTACTGTCACCATTCGCAAAGTTAGGCTAATAGTAAATTAATTGTTTCTCTGTGTGATAATTAAAGCTTGTGACAAAATCTCGTCTGTTAACAACGTACACTATCCCAACTATAAAGAATGGTGGAGAGATAGAAAAAGATGTAGGCATTTTACTAAGCGGACCCGGCCACAGAATGGAAAAAGTTGATGATGATGACTTTCAGAACCAAATGATTATTTCAGCACACGACTCATAAACTATCTAAAATCTACAACAGTCACACCACCTAGTCCTCGCCCGTTAATTTATTCACTATGAAAGAGTGTACCTACACTTAACCAATGATAAATTTATCGGCCATGCCGGTAATCGAACCCAAGACCTTTAGCTCAGTAGGCAGACATGCTACCGACTGAGCTGTGACGTCAGGCCTAATGAGATCAAAGTTTTTCTTTGCCTTTGATTGAACTGGAATAGAATATAAACATATAATTAAACAAATAGTAAGAATAGATATTCTACTTAAATGAAATATTACTGCCATGCAGTAGCCTATTGGACTAAACATAATAGCAAAGACTTTTTCTAATCAAATAATATGCCTATATAGCCCCCCCTTCCTCTAGTACCATATGAAATGCAATCTAGAGGCGATCTACAATAATATGGGTGCAACGACCACTAGCAGAATTTTACAGTAGATATTGATTGAAAATCATAGTGAAAGGATACTTTTAGGCTCTTTGTTTTTTATGGTGCAATATTTATATATTTATTCACTTAAGACACATGCATAATAATACGTAAATCAAATGACACCAAGATTTAGTAATTTTAAAAACTTTAAAAATTACACTTAAGTTAACCAAACCTCCCCAACAACTAGCCCAAACTAATTTCAGAATGTAAATATCTACGATGATGTGCAACTTTCCTGTGAACCTATGTGGTTGATAGGACAGTGAGTATTGCTAATATATATATAACTTGATCATTGTGATGCTAATATATTTTTATATTTCATTGTTATTACCACACACTCAAGCATATGTCTAACCGAATAATACTAATATAGTTTAATTCAATAATTTTAAATAATTAGTATTAGGCCTATATGGACTACAGTTAAAACAAGACTCACTATGTTGCTCGCCTAGTTTGTATTAACTCATTGTGGTGACGTCATTGTCTCGAATATAACGTGTTTATTTGGAAAATTTATTTTAAATTTACTAACACATGAAAGGATCAGTTGAGCTCGCATAGGTAGGAACCATAATATTTATATAAACAATTATTGAAGGTTTGAAAGCTATATTTTTTATCCAAAATTATTTTATAAATAGTTTATTTAGCGCAGATTTAAGACGTGGTTTTCTTTTAGACTTGGGTGTGGCGGCTTCATCAGTGTGCTATAACGTATTTGGTTTATAGGCCTATATGTACCATTCGCAATTGTTATTTTTTATTTAATAAACCTTCTATCCCCTACTAACAGTAGTTAATTTATTTAATCACCAATAATTAAAAATGTAATTCATTAGTAGGCAAAATTGAAAGCTTAGACTAAGTTAAATTAATAAAATATCATTATAATAAATAATTATATAGCCCTACCAACTATGTAGGCCTATTATTTCCATGTCATCTTCAATAGGAAAAACCTAATTTACTAACAGCTCAACAAATTGGACCCTAGCTTTTTAGCTTACTACAAATATGTATCTATTTAACATAGGCCTAAGTTAACTGCCTGTATTGTTTTTTTAGCTCTCAAGTTTTATGTTTTGGTTTCTAATCCTTGTTAAAATCACATGAAATATTATCAAACATAATGTGGCGGTTTTGAAGACATTTGGTGCACATTTAGGTACTTAGGACGACGCCGTTCTCGAATAGGCCGAGTCCTTGGGTTGTCTTGATCTCTTCCAGTTTCACCAACATCAGAATTGTTTGAAAATGTCAAAGTACTGCTATCAGGTTTGGTTGTCTTCAGCTCCAATCCATTTTACCTATTATCTTCTGACTCGTCACTCACAGGTTCAGCATCATCAATCTTGTCTTTGTCACCCCATGATTTGAGTTGAGAAACGTGCGCAGTGGTGGCATAGTGTTTTTGTTTAACATCTCCTGTCAATTGACTAACTCGATAAGTGCTGCCATCTGGGAACACTTTCAGCACTACAAGAGGACATATGTACTTCGATTGCCCCTTTGTTGGTTCGCCAGTATGCACTGGTGCGCGTCGCATCATTACCACTTCTCCAATGTCAAAACTTGGATAAGTATACCTTCTCTTATCAAAATATGCCTTCTGGTGGAACTGTTCTGCTATGATTTTGTTGCGCACTGTTTCCTGTATTTCTGCAAGTGGTTGGTACGTGCTGTTCCCAGGTACATTGGCGGAACTCCTAAGTGCCCCATCCTGGTGCCGAGGTCGATAGCCGTGAAGTGCCTCAAAGGGTGATATCCCAGTCGTCTTGTTGATAGCAGTGTTGAGATCACGTTTAATCTTCTTCAAATTATTATTCCAGTCCTATAAGTCTGCCCGCTGAGGTGAGACAGATATCATCGGCGTCAAGGTTCGGTTCACTCGTTCTACCTGGGCATTGGCTTGGGGGTGTATGGCAGAGATTAGTACATGATATATTCCACGCGAAACACAAAATTCTTCAAATACATGTGAAGTGAAACACGTTCCTCGGTCACTTTTTTTTTTCCCGGTAGACCACGCTCATAAAAAAAGATCAAGATACTTCAATATACTTTTTGTGGACGTATCACGCACTGCATAGAGATGTACAGATTTTGTCTAGGTTATCCACGATTACAAGTAGTTCACAATTACCCTTTGAGCTTCGAGGAAAAGGTCCTAAATGATCGATGTGCACAATTTGAAAAGGTCGAATGCCTGGAGGTATTGGGTTGAGCAGCCCAGCTTTTTGTCACCCTGGGAACTTACTCAAGAGGCACTCAAAGCAGTGAGCTATATGATGCTTAACATATCTTTTCTATGCCAGGACATCAATAGTTTTCTTTAATCCTGGCAACAGTACGGTCAACTGCGAAGTGTCCAGACAAGTCATGAAATTTAACAGTGAGACTTTTTCTCATCACTTTAGGGATACTAAAAAGTTTGGATGTCTGCCGATTATGTCTCTCAATCTTACACACTTTCCCATTTACAAGTTCTAAATCAACTACCTTGTTAAGCTCAGCTTTATTTCTGTGATGTTGGGGTAATTTGAGTATGCGCATATCCCTTAATTATGTATCACTATATTGCATTGCTAGTACTTGACCCTCAACAGATAGTGTTAAAAACACCTCACACCTATCACTAATCACTTCTGTCATAGTATCTTGTTCACAGTTTACTGGTGCATGGCTCATGGGATCCACGTGGGCCATCTTCTCAGCTGGTTTATGTTCTATCTCAAAGTTATATTCCTGTATAAAATTGCACCACCTAGTAATAGGTGGGTTGGTCTTTCGCTTCCCATTCATGTAAAATAATGCTGGGCAATCGGTCATCACTGTAAATTTAATGCCTAGCAAGAATTGTCTCAAGCGGTCCATGTACCCCACTATAGCCATTAATTCGAGCTTGCTTGATTGGTAATTAGCTACCACATCTGTAGTTTTCTTGCTCGCACAGTATGTTAAGTGCATACGAGCATCTACACCTTATTGTGGGAGCATTCCAGCCAACCCCTGAGCACTTGCATCTGTGTGTAGTTCAGCGACTTCATTAGGATCATAAAGCTTAAACACAGTATCCTGAATGAGGGTAGTCCTGAGGTCTTCAAATGCTTTATTCTGCTCTTCATCCCACATATACTGAGAGTCTTTGCTTAATAAGCGATTGAGTAGTTCAGCTCTTTCAGCATAGCGAGGCGTGAACTGTCTGAAGAATCCAGTGATCCCTAGAAACCTCCTTACTTCATGGACGGAATTAGGCTTAGGAAACTCTCTGATTGCCAATAATTTACGTGGCCCGGGTTGTATGGTGCCTTCTCTAATCATAAACCCCAAGTACTCTATGGTTTTCTTCCCAAATTCGTATTTACTTAGCTTGCATATCAGGTGAGCTTGCCTCGAGGCTTCGAAGACCAGTCTTAATCTATTTAGCATTTCTGGCCAATGTTTGGCGGGGATTAGGATGCAATACAAGTAGCACATCACTATTGTATTTCGTAATCCACCTAATGAACGGTTCATCACATGCTGGATCTCAGCTGGTCCGTTAGTCAAACTAAATACCATTCTTTCAAATTTACCAGTTTCCTCCGATGTAACAAATGCAGTCATCTCCTTCGTCTCCTCAGACAAAGGAATTCGTAAATATCCGTGGGCTAAGTCAGGTACCGTGAACACCTTGCTACCAGAAAGTTGTTCAAATTGGTCATCATTGTAGGGTAATGGATATATACCCATTATGGTTTGTTGGTTTAGCCGTCGATAATCAACGACCAGTCTATTTTCCACATTTTTCTTTTTTACCAGTAACACCTGACTCGCATATGGCAACTTAAGTCTCCATCACGATACCGTGATCCTTCCATTCCTTGACTATTTCTCTTATAGCTACCTTTTCTTGTATGTTCGTTCGGTACGGTTTGCATGCAACCGGTTTGCTGCCAGGAACCTCAACTATGTTCATTTTGGTCAAGTCAGTGCATCCTAACTCTGACAGGTTGGAATCAAAACAATCACTAAACTCATTCACCAAATTTAATAATGAAACTATGTCTTAATCATTAGCACAATTATCAATAAGGAGGTCTTCTCTCCCAATACTCTTACACTTTGAGTCATAGTTACTGATGTGTTGTGTAGGCCTACATAGATCAACATCCACTATGTTCACTAATTCACAACAACCCACATTGACATTTTTCTTCATGTACATCTCTTCAGTACTTATATTTATAATTCGTTTGGACAACTCCCCGTTCTTATCTGGCTTATAAATAGCGCCACCAAACATTAGCTGGCCGTCTTAAGGTACATTTGACACAACTTGAACAAAATTAATGCTATTCTTTTGCAATTTGTTGGCTGATAATGTCCGCAGTTTAATTGGTTTATCCTTTGCTACTGTTGGTAGATTTAATTTCTTAAAGGGATCTTCGTCGGCATTGCCAACAAATAAATGTTCTCATAACTTAACAAATGCCACACTTGGCAGTTCTGTCCAAGTCCTTCCGATGATGACCTCAGTACTTTGTGCATTGTCTGGGACAACCATCACCTCCAACTGCACACTATCCATAGATATATCAGAAACTATTCTTCCCAATGAAGTGATCAAATTTTCTGTGTCCCCGAACCCATGTAAACTCTTTTTAAAAGGTTGAATTGGCAACCCAGACTTGATAGCTGCTGTGGCTTGTATTGTGCAACATGAACTGCTTGTGTCTACTAACGACATAAATGATACAGGTCCTATCTTAACTTCCTTCAGGTATTTCTCCAAATCTGCAGTTATGTTCCCCTCGGTGCTAGTGATTTGAATATGTTCTTCCGCTTGCCTGTTTCGGTTAGTAGAGGAACGCCTGGTATGGCCCTCTTGGCCACAAGCTAAACATTTTATTGGTCCTCTTGTCTCTGAGCAGTCTTGAGAAATGTGTCCATATTTTTGACAATTAAAACAACGTGTTTCCCGTTTTTCATTTTGATAATACGCTGAATCTGGTCGCTCATGCATTATTTCATTTCAAGATGGTTGGCCTCTTGCTTGACTAATTTCGTGTGAGCAGCTCATGTCACTTCCAGCTTGTAGGCCTAGCCTAGGTTGCTCATCTGATCTCCACGAAACCTATTTCCCAGGACTATCTGCAGCACGTTTTTTCGCTGTGCATTCACTTCTTCGAAATACCTTATGTCATGAAGGAGGCCATCCAGATCATCATGGTGTTTGCTCATGACGAGTGTCCTTAATTCACGTGACCACAGGCCAATTGCAAGTTGTTTCTTAGTGTCTGTGAACTCTAATCCCAAGGCCTTACACAGTCACACTTTATTATGAAAATAAAAATGTGTGTTTTCATTTTGGTCTTGCACACGGCTCTTCATTTGATCAAATTTTTCTGGGAGGTCTAAAGTTCCCACAAAGGTCCGTCAAAATTGACCTTCGAATTGGTTCCAACTGACTATTACTGATAGACGGGACCGATACCAATGTTGAGCTGCAACTATGAGGTGAGCCCTAGCAGACTCTAACTTGAAAGGATTCTTCCATTTATGGAGTTCCGTCATGGTGTTGATTATCTGTAGCCACTCAGACGCGTTCATTCCTGATGACTCACCATCAAAGTGGGGTATGGTTTTCACTACGTCAAGCATTATATTATAAGTTGGTTCTGGTATTTGATGTTGCTGCGATCTCATCATTTCAAAAAGAGTTTCATCCCTATGGCGGTTGCTTTCCAAAATTATGTTCAGAACATCCTGCATGGACATAACTAAGTCCGTCTGATGTTCCGCCACTACCTCCTCATGGCTTATAACCCCTTCCTCCAAATCGTTTTGGTCTTGCTGTTGCATTTGGGATATATATTATTTTTGAAGGTCTATTAGAAATTAGATCACAATTAGTTCGTTTTCAAACACTCGTAACTCAAGATATATATTGTGTAAAGGTTTTCCACGCTATCAAGATGTCGACTATGGCGTACCCACGTATTCAAGTCTTATTTTATCTCTCATCATCCGTGATAATGTGTCTATTTTTTAAGTTTTTTTTATTAGCAATGGCAACCCATTAATATTACTATTTAAATCCAATCCATGAAACTTTAATGAATTTTACGACTGTGTATCACATACTTAAATAACACGTTAGGTGTTTTATGCAATTAAACACAAAGAAAACCGGTTACGCACTTAAACGCGGAAATGGATATATTTTGTGTTCATCCCACTTCTGATTTGTTGTATCTCATCATTTGGTCTAATTATCGCACACTTGTTGACCAACATAACATGTGCTAAGCACATATTGCACGAACTGCCCCTTTACACGACCCTCGCTCACACACCTCTTATCCACGTCCGCATGTTACCATTCCACGTACTGATTATCCTGTCTCTCCTTCGCAACAACCAGTCTCGCCAACCTCCCGCAATAAGTTTCGGTGAGTTTATAACAATCCTATGTAATTAAACCATTCAATCAATGTGTAAAATTCTTATAACTTAGGCATAAAAAAAAACCTTTCTGCGGGCAGAATATATCTTGAGGCCTAGGTGCACGGGAGTAAAATATGATCTAATTTACTTATTTCATGAATTTACTTTACATCCATTACTATTTACGGTTTGTGGCAGTTTTTTATTTAGGCAATATATTTTCTACTACCGGCCTGTAGAAGCTTCATGCCTAATAATCTAACCTAAGACTAGGAGAGGCGCAACATCCAGTCCCCGGCCGTTAAGTCATCACTGTGAAATGGTGAATCCACATTTCACCAATGAAAAAATTTTCGGCCATACTGAGAATCAAAGTCTATAGTGTTAACAAGAAAATAAACTGTTCATGATGCCTATAAATTACCAGCACTTACCGGGCTCTAGCGTTACTTAGATGTAAATAAAAAATAACTTGTGGGAGTGATTTTAAAGCAATATAAAGACCGTGGACCAATTATTAAAGGTGGTGCTAGCTAGTGTTTCTAAAAGCACAGTAAAAAACCATTTTTGGAAAGAAGCGGCCCCCATAGTTGGCACATTCTATGTTTTGTCATCCAAAGAGCGACATTAATTTTAGCAAATGCCCATGCTACTACGGGAGATTGGGAATTCCCATTGGACAGCAAAGATGTCAAAGATATCATAAAAAATATACCTTGATAGGCTTGGTTACCAGAAGAGGAGGTTTATGAATAATTGCCCAGGTGATGAATGGGTTTCTTCTTATATTATAGAAACACCAACTACCTCACTACTTGTCTTGCAAATAGACTGTGGAAGTAAGGCTAAGGTCACCAATGAAGTACTTGAGAAGTACTTTGATAATGTGAAAACCATTTTAGAAGGGATCCCACTGGAAAACATTTTCAACTACGACTGGTCATATTTATTAGATGATTCTGATAGAAAAAGACTAATATTTTATCGTGGCATTTTGTATCCAGATAGAGTGATTAACCATATAAAGTCATCTACCACCATAATGGTGTGCACTTCAGCTTCTGGTGCTCTACTGCCAGTTTATGTGGTGTACAAAAGTGAAAACGCATTTGATAATTGGAATGTAGGTGAACCTAAGGAAGACCCCTGCTGTAACAAAAGTTGTCGTTCAGTGGATGATGTGTTGGACAATGTGTACAATAGAACCAGTCATTGTTGACTTGAAAGTGTAGTGTTTGCAGACTGGTTTTTTTTTTTTTAAAAAAAGTGCTCCTGCCTCATGCAAGAAACCTTACTGGTACCAAATTGATGATTAGTGACAATCCTAGCTCGCACTTCACATGTGACGTTCTCACACTCTGTGAAGAGAGTAAAATTAAATCTGTGTGCCTTACAGCCAACACTATTCACCTGAGTCAGTCATTAAATGTCGATTTCTTTCATCCATTGAAGTCAAAGTAGAGGAAAATCTTGAAAGCCTTTAAAACACGAAATCCACAATCTATTATAGTGCTTAAAGCCATGTTTCCATCACTGCTTGGAGACCTATTACTTGATATTAGTGAGAAGATGGAGGGTAACATAAAAGGTGGTTTTAAATTAAATGGTATTTTCCAATGGAACATGGAAGTTGTCTTGAAAAACTCCTGGGGTAAAAGAATGTCAATCTTGAGGAGGTTGTTGCTGATTCTCTCATCACATACCTGAGATCTATCTGTGAAAGTAGTGGCAACAAAGTGTGGTCACGTCGCCAAAAAACAGGAAGCTCCTTGTGAACTCCGGTAAAGCAGAAGGCCTAATTGCTTCTGATGACACATACCAGTAAGTCATAAGTTGTTACGCCTACAAGGGAGGCAGCAATAGCATTAGTAAAAATGTTCATCCCAAAAATGAAAGAAGCAAGAGAACCCAATCAAACATCCAAACCAAAGTGTAAGAAGTTTTAGACCATAGAGTTTTTGATTTGTCATCTGATCTTTAAGAGGATGTCGAACTGTTGTCAGAAGAGAATGACTATGATATGTAGGATGACCCACTTGATCGAACTGTTGTAATGTGCATGTGACTGGTAAAGCTTCTGACCCCCTCCCCCCTCTCCCTAATGGAAGATCATGGTAGAAATTATTTATACAAGTTTCCAGAGAGAGTTCAAGTCAAGGAGATTTAGAACTGTTTTGAAATATATCAAGTTGAATGTTTTGATTTTTGTTTTATGTCACTATTTTTTAAAATTTTCAACATTTAATACACATTGTTCCAGTTAATTTTCAACAGACAACTGTATCATATTAGATTTATAAGCCTTCTTAAAGATTTAAATTATTTACTTAATTTTGTAAAGTAAAATTTAATTTGTTTACATTGAAAGCAAAATAATTCAATTTGTAAGCCACCTTTTATAAAAATTTGTGAAATTTTCCCAGGGTAAGATTGACCACACTTTAGAGGGGTCATTTTTAGTTAGCCTACTAAACATTATTGACCATAGTGGAATTATGAACTAATTTATGTACTAATACAAATCTAAAAATAATTTAATAAACTGGAATGAAAGGTATTATTAATATTTACTTATAAAAAAATATTGCCAAGCAATTTTTTATAAAACGGGAAAGATATTTGATGGAAACCAAAAAAAAAGCAGGTTAATTTTACCTCTGTTGATGGGTATGTGAACAGGTTTATGCAATGGTGCACCTAAAAATTTACTGGGAAGGGGGTGAGGGACAAGGGGGCTGAAGGATTGATGGGAAGGGCATTCAATCAAGGCTGTAGTCAGAATAAAATTTCTAGGAAAAAGGGGGGAGGGGGGGTAGTAGCTGCAGGAGCCCAAGAAACTTTATAAGTATCAATTGCTTCATGTAGCTATTTGAAGTTATTTTTACGATAACTTAAGGTAAGTTATTAGCTTATGTATATGTTGTGAGCAACTTTTTTTTACTATAAAGTAGTAGTTTATAGCATATGATTATTAAAAATCATTCAAATATGCTAAATTTATACATTACTCTTTGGTCCATGAATAATTCAGTCAGTATCATATCTGTCTGCTGAGCTAAAAGTCCTGGGTTCAATTCGTGGCATGGCTGAAAAAGTTAAAAACTTAGCATTGGTTAAATGTGGGTTCCCCTTTCACAGTGATGAATTAATGGCCGGGGCCTAGATGTTGTGTCTGTTCTAGATTTAAGCTAGTTTATAAGTCATGCGCTGATATGGGCAGTCTGTTCAGAAACTGCACATTAGTGAAAAAGTAAAATAAATGAATAGCATGTTTAAGAAAATCAGTTTTATTACAAGTTTTAGAACTATTTTGATAACATTTGCCCTTTAAAAATGAGCAAATCACAATTTTAAAATGTGTAATATTTTCAACATTTCACATAAATTAAAATTTGTAGGTTGATTTTTATTCTGTTACAATATATCATTACTGCTTTGATTTTTTTTTATTTATCATCAATTCCATACTGTGAAGCTATGCTCGGGTGACATGACTTTAGCGAGGTCTATGGGGTGTCTCTACTCCAAGGCCCAGGGGGGTCTAAACACCCTCTGTCCCCTAAACCCCCAGAATTAAAAAGAACTTGACAAATTTAAACAGTACAAATGGGTTTTCTGAGCTCCATATTTAATTTAGAATTTGATCAATCAGAAATATTGAGTACATGTAGATAAAATGTCAATTTTATCTAAACTTATATTTTCAAAATGCAAATATTTTTTATTGTTGTCATAAGTATACTATGATAAATTAATTTTAAATTTTATTTTATTTTTACATCACTGAGAAAAAATGCGATGAGTAAGCGTGAAGGCTATCAATCTTTATTATTAAATTATTTCGTAAAGAATAAAAGAGTATAGAGCGGTGCTGAATCTGATGCGACCACATCACAAGAAACCACCAGCAGAGCTCCGGACTCTAGTCTTGAATCTTGTGAACTAGACCTTTTTTATGTAGGCAAATACCTCAATCAAATAATAGATGAAGAGATTTAACTCAAACTATTCATTACTCTTTGGATTACAGAGGATTAATTTCACTTTCCTGCAAGTGGAAAAAAATATCTCTGGTTCCAAAGACAATGGCTTACCCACTTTCTCTGGCTTTTCTATACTAAAAGTGATGGTGCACTTTTGTAAATATTGCGTTTTGTTTTCCAAAGACTTTAGTGGAAAAAAATAAAGTCAAAAGCTGTAATTACTTGTTAAAGAGCCATGAAGACCAGTTTTCAAATACTTTCAAAATGGCAAAATCATTACTGGCCGATGTTCATGGAGAGATTCATATGCCACGAAAGGCATCTCCAGAAATATCGCGGTAACATTGAAACTGATAATCCTGAAAAATATGTTTGTTGGAACTGATGATCCTGAAAAATATGTTTGTGTTACTGTAGCTATTCCGCTTCTGGACGATTTGATAGATCTACTGAAAAGTAGGTTTACAAAACACAAGAAATTGCTCTCCAGCTAATCAACTTGATTTCATCCGTTAGCTCTAAAAGGACATTGAATCTAGAAAATTTTGAGATAAACAAAAGATAAGTTGACTTAGATATATTTCAAACGGAGTTTGAGATGTGGAAAATTTATTGGGGAAGAAAAGATGAATCAGCTCCACAAATGGACTTACTCACTAAGAGCTTCGAGAGCTAAGAGCCTGTGAAAAATCTATTTGATAACTAAAAATATAGGGTTTTATTTGCTCCTATAGTTTATGTTTTTGGAAGCCCCCCTAG
>CABFVX010002047.1:87578-104563 GCA_902151425.1 Timema shepardi | reverse complement strand
CCCGTTTTTGAGAAAATGGCCGCCAAAATATTGATTTTAACGATTTTTTTATATCCTTTTTTTAAAACACCCAATTAAAATCTCATATGAAAGAGCTATTCAAGAACTTTCCAAAAACACTTGAATCACTTCTTTAGGTGCCCAGGTTACTGAAATATTCAATGTTAAAGTTAACAAGATGGTGACAAAATTGGTCGAAATCGCAAATTTTGCACCTCTATAACTTCATAAATAAAAACGATATGGACATGAAATTTTACATAGGCATATATCTCGAGTGGTTCTTTCACTATGCCAAATTTTAAAAAAATTAAAAAATGTGAGGTTGAGGACCTTGTTGAATTGACATGGAATGACCCATGATTGAGTGATGAGTCATCAGTCACCTACCCTACCGCGGGTGTTTGATAGCTATAGCGAGCAGGCTGTGGAGGTTAGGGAAGGGTGAGCGATGTTTTGTTTTACTTTGAATTCAGTCACCAGTTATATCAAGGCCTAGTTACATGTGATGTGCGCGCAGTTTATTTAAACTTGTAACATATGTATTGTAATAATTGTGTAACCCTATTAAGGTTTGTACATTGTACAATGGAAAATGTTTATAAGAAATTAGATAATTTAGTGAAACAAATGTTTATTATGTCAACTTTTAAGAGCAAACAAGACGTCAACTGTGCTTATTGTGAATGGCGTGGTAGACATGATAAACTCGGATATCATGTATCTAATAAACATCCCCAAGGAAAACCTATAAATAAGGTTCAAGGGAGTAATGCAAGTTTTGTAAAACGTAAATTATGTGATCAGGAAAAACTAATAACCATAAATAGTACTTTTCCCCTAGTGTGGTTGATAGTGATGGACCTTGCAGTAGTGGCGAGTCTACAAAAAACATTACACTCCATTGCCTCTTACTCTCAAGATGTAAAATTAAATGTTGGTATCGTTAAGTCTACTGGTATCAATGAACAATAATAATATGAATACGTAATTCACACAAGGAAATTGGAAGGCTGCCATTTCTGGGAGACAACTACATTTTTTATAAGGTAGGTACTATAAAAATAACTATGATTAAAAACATATATTTAAATTTGAATTTTCCAAACCATGTAGTAGGTAATAATCCTTATTCCCTTCAGCCACTATAAAATATTCAATGTTTTATTTTTTAAGTGCGATGGTTTTCTGGGAATTTTTTTTATGAAAATGTTGTGTTATGGGGAAATATTGGATCTTTGAATGTATTCTGCACCCCTGATGTCAATCACTTGGTTGTTAATAATTTTATCTGCTCTGTGCGACTGAATGGATCAAAGTGTTGGTCACTTTTTTTAAATTATAACTGTGTCTTACTAACAATTTAGGTTATATGTTTATGCACTAATTATTCTAATGAGTTAGGGATTAGAAAGGTTGAATATAAAGAGGAATTATACCCACATTTGTGTGGAGGCAGAGTGGAAAACCATTTGAGAAAAACCACCCTCAGTAAACCAAATCAGGATTGAACCAAGATCTCCATTTCATTGGCAGTCTAGTCTATTGTTAGAGTGACGCCTTAGACTATGCGGCCACTGAAGCAGGTATATTGGTCACTTAAACCAGCTATTTTTAACAAATATTCATTTACAACTTATCAACAAGTTGGGTTTCTATAGCACTGTATTTCTTGTGTTAACCACTTTGTCTACATAGTTTTTGTATGTTGAGAAGTTGATCTCCAACACCTTTATTCTCTTCTGTTGACTGTGTATAACCCGAATGGGTAGTAAGACGCGGTGCTAGTAATAATAATCTTCTGTTGCCTTAAAAAGGTAATGAGATGTGTTTATAAGTTGTTTTTTTATTAAATTCCTTCTACAATATACATCTTTTTTGTTCTGGTGCTGTTTTTGTCATTTAAACCCTTCACAATTTTCATCTTATATTATTTTGTTTGCACTAATTCAATCTTTTTTTAAATCAATAAAACTAGTCTAAATAACATATACATACCTAATCACACAGTTCCCTTGTATAAATATTTATTTAAGCACTGTGTCTTACTATTCGTTTGGGTTGTACACTATGTATTAATTACGCTAATGGGTTAGGAATTAGGAGGGTTGAATTTAGAGGAAGTGAACCCATATTTGCGCAGAGGAAGAGAGAAAAACAATTTAGAAAAAACCACCTGAGTTCACCCGATCAAGATTCTAACCTCGATCTCCCCGGCCTTAGCAGTCCATCTCAACACAAAACTAGCACGTTAGCTAATCACGCCATCGAGGTGGGTCTTAAATAAATAACTATTATAGCAATTCAGAATGCCTGTTCAATTATATAGGCACTATTTAAAAATAAGTTGAGAGGTGAAGTAAACAATCACACTCACTCCCCTCCGCTTTATACCAGGTCCTGTCAAGAGCAGCCGAGTTACAAAATATTATTGGTTACAAAAACATTGTGTAATCAGCGAAATCACCAAAAATATAAATGAACGGTATAAGTTTCTACACAGACTAGTAGATCATTTCAACGACAGCTGCAGATTATCATGCTAAAATGTATTCATAGTTTTTATTGAGAAAAATTCTATGGAATGAAAAAGGCTATGACCCTTCTCCCAGTTTTCCATCTATTTGTTATACCATATCACTTAAGTAAGAATTTAGTGTTAATTGTTACCAAAGGAAAATATTCTATGAATACTGATATACAATCATACACAAATTAGGGTTTCCATTGATAGTGATGTAAGGAAAGGATGAATGAACAGCTGAGCTAGTGTAGCAGAAAATCTGTACACTCACTAGGTAAATTAAGTTTTTGTTAGAAGCTACTATTTTTGCAGACATCCTGAATCCCTTTTTTAGCATGAGTGTTTGTCAAAATCAATTAAGATGTTTTCTTAAAATTGTAAATAGCAAAAATGGACCTATTAATCTAGATATAAAAATAAGTTAGTAAGATCTAGCATCATTCACTCATAATTAAGAACAATCATTACATTACATCCATTACTGTTTCCAGTCTGTGGCCAGGGTCAGTTTTTTATTCAAGTCCTATATTTTTCCACTACCAGCTTGCAAGGCCTGTCATAGCTTCATATGCCTTATAATCTAACTTAAGATTAAGACAAGCACAATATCCAGGCCCCAGCCATTAATTTATCAATGTGAAAAGGTAAACCCATATTTCACCGATGATAAATTTTTCGGCCATGCTGGGAATCAAACTCGCGGCCCTTAGCTCAGTAGGCAGACACACTACTGACTGAGCTAAGGTGTTGGATAACTAAGAACAATCATATACTATTGAATTACATGCTCAATCAGGGAGTAACTTAACAATATACACTAACTGCTTGTAGTTCTTTTTCTGCCAGTTTTTATTCTTTTGACTATTCTATTCTCTGAGTTTCTTCCCTCTAAACCATGTTTTTTCAATAATTTAATTTCTAAAGAATGTAACCAATATTATTTAAAACTAGTATATTTAACATTTCAATAAGCTATTATTTATTAGTACAAATATTGGTAATTAAATTATTATTCCATAAACATATTTAAAAATGGGGAATCATCTTTGGAAGATGTATGACAAGACCACTGGATATTTCCTCCCTAATTTCATTATAGGTTTACTTAACCTACAAACTTATTTGAAATGAGATAAATGATCTTACCAAATCATTTTGTTGCTCCTTTCTTCTTTTGGTGTATTAATATATTGGTCACATTTCCCCCAAAATATAAGTGTATCTAATTTGTCCTTGAGTTTTGTGGTTTCCAGAAAATGGTGAAAGTGTTCTCTTCCATGAGATGAACTCAATACATTGTTGAGATTTTTTGTCCAATCTTCACGGGTTTTAGGGGACAGACTGCGACATCCATTGCTGTTTCCTGCCATGTTCTCTCCTGAGCTTATGTTCAGTCAGGCTGAAACTGGGCAGTAGAAAAAATTGTTATTATTATTATATTACTTCTTGAAATTTATTAAATTTAATTTACAGGTATTCTATTGTTATAAATTTAACTAAATAAAGTAGTGAATTTTGTAGCTAAGACTTCTAACCCCTTTAAAGTTAGAATTACAATTGTGGTAGGTTGTATAATAAAGCAAGTTAAAAAAGCAAAAATATTTGATAAAATGAGAATTATAATATCAATACCGTAGTATTAGAGAAACATACCATCTATGCTTTTATAAGCTTAAAAACTATATGATAATAAGTAGAAGTTTAATAAAGAACATAATAAATAATTAAAATTTCAATTTAGACAAATTTAATAATTTATTATGTTGTAAACCACTTTCTTATATTCTTATAATTCCATTACTCAATACTTTCAAATGTTTACACCTGCCTAATTCGTTTTATGTCTGTTTTGATTTTTATCCAATGTTATTTTTGTTAATCTATTACTCTAAATATTGTATGTGTTATATAAATGTTTTAAGGATGAAGGTTAATATTTGACCTGATGGTATTCTTCAATGACATTTTAAACTTCTACTTGTTATCATATACTTTTTAAGCTTATAAAAGCATAGATGGTATGTTTCTCTAATACTATTGATATTATGGTTTTCATTTTATCAAATTTTTTGCTTTTTTAACTTGCTTTATTATACAACCTACCACATTTGTAGTTCTAACTTTAAAGGGCTTCAAAGTCTTAACTATAATTGTATTACTCCTTACTTACCAATCTCTAGAATGTTTTCTAAAATGATGAAAGTAGTGAATGTTTAATATGTAGCGAACTTTATTTAGGAGTACAATGTGATTAATCTACTTCTTGAAATTTATTAAATTTAATTTACAGGTATTTTAATCTTATAAATTTAACTAAATACAGTAGTGAAAGTTTAATACATAGTGAACTTTATTTAGGAGTATAGTGTGATTGATTTACTTTTTGAAATTTACTAAATTCAATTTGTAGGTATTTTAATGTTAAAAATTTTACTAAATAAAGTAGTGAATGTTTTATACGTAGTCAACTTTATTTAGAAGTATGATGGGATTAATTTACTTCTTGAAATTTATTATTTATTATTGTTATTATTATTTATTATTAATAGTATTGATTATTATTATTATTTATTATTTTTATTATACAGAGATCCCCTATTAGGACCTTTTCTTCCCTGTTTTTTTGTTTTTTTTCCCTCCCATCTCACTACCTGTTTGGATTATGCACATAATTAAGCTAATAGGGTTGAGGAAGGTTGAATTTAGAGAAAGTATTTTTGCATTTGAAGCTGTTTTATTATTATTATATTATTAATTATCATCATCATCATTATCATTATCATTATTATTATTAGCACCACGTCTTACTACCCATTCAGGTTATACGCACTTACGCTAATGTGTAATGGTAGGGTGATTGTGAGATGAAATAGAAGACCTACAGTTTAACGTGGAATCCGAACCACAGTGGAGGCCTGGCATTCCTCACATTCACAAGATGTCTTGTCAGAGGTGAAGGAAGGGTTTGGTAATCAGATAAATCTTTGCCGGGACCGGGGATTGAACCCCGGCCGCCAGCATAGAAGTCTTGACACCTTACCCCTAGACCGCCAGGTCACCTCTTTCGTCTATAGTCTTTGAGTAGGGTATCTTTTATGGGGACCACCTACTAATGTAAGTGCTGAATACAGGTCATAGGCATCTGTCGATCTTTAATCATTTAAGTGGGTTGTGTATATTAAAATATTATTCAATACAAATTGGAGAAACAACTAATCAACATACCCTTATGGAATTTACATTTTGTTAAGTTTAAAAATTATTTAAAAATTTAAATGAACTCACTTGTGCATGAAATATAGCATTTTATGAGATTAAAGTAAATGGTTAAAAACATAGATCTAGCCGAGTCAACTTTTAAACATAATAAGTAAAACAATACAAATAAAATGAGTAAAACAATAATAAACTCTGTTTATTAACAATTTAAACGATAATAAACTTTATAGTTTTTTTAATTGTTTTACTTGTTTTGATAAAAAAAAGGATTGCAATTCCTATAGAAATACAACATTGTGACAATGTATCAATTCCAAGTAGTCCAAGTAGGCAGGCCCTCATTTCATATAGTAGGTATATTAAGAGAGGAAAAGTTGTATTGCTTAGCCCTTTGTTTCGTTTAGGTTTATTTTTATTATAGAAAGGCCCCTATCAGACAACTACAAAAGTTACTAAATCTTTCTCTTATTCATACATCAGGTTATGTTACATACCAGCTCTCTCTCTCTTAAACTGTGGTTACAGTGGAAGTGTTTTGGTGCTATGTCGAGCTATGATAAATATGTCTATCTGCCCAAATTGGGTTTTAGTTATAGTTGAAGCACATTTGTGTGAAAATCATAAGAGATAATCCTTTGTTTTTAGTGGATTATAGGTTAAAAAGTATGTTATAGATTCCACCTTAGATTGTTATAAAATAATAATTTAAATTTCATCATTTTTATAAAATACCACGCAAGAATACTGCGTGAACCTTTTATTTTCTCTTGATGTAATTTGACTAACAAGTATTAGGCTATATAAATAGCTATCCAGTCAACCTAACAAATTGAATGAATAGTACCGTACCGAATGTCTTTTGAATTATACATTAAGTGCAAAAGAGAAGTCTTTCAAACTCCATATATGTACAGTTTTACATGTCGCTGAAATTGTATGAGTGAAAAAAACCTTGTTTTAACTTAGAGCAGTTTGCACGGCTAATTTGCTTGTAGTGTAACCATCCCTTGTTGTGCAATACAATATATGTTGTTTTTTTCTTCATTTGAACAAATACAGGCATATTCGTGAGAACTCTACTTTGGAAGAATAGGTTACACTTCTACCGTAACCACAGCCTCGTGATAGAGCTTATCAATACCTATAAAATAACAGTAGTAATTTAATAAAATGTAATCAATTTTGGCCCAATATATGTGCTTGTAATTTCTAAAAGGCCCAGCTAGTGAAAAGTGTACTGTACTAATACCTAAGTCATATCTTGCAGGAATTGTCAAAAATGTTATGTTTATTTAAAAAGCGTTTCACACACAATTATTCAAGCCTGCCATACATGGACAATGTACAATCCCGTTTCAATTGCCTTTTATAGGTCTCACTTTTGACCTCGCAGAGCCACAACTCACAATAAACACCGATAAAATCACAAACAAATTCTTTATCTGTAATGTTGGGACTGCTAAGCATAACATTCAAACCTAAAGCATGCTCTCAGTCCAACCCCTTCACGTTCAAACTTGTATTTCAATCAGCAACCTGCATTCCAATCATTCGGCAAATATCAAACCTGTTTGAAATCCTTTATGAACGAGGTTTGACATTACCCTCATGCATTGCCTCACACTATCATTTCTAGATGTCAATCGCGATTGTGAATGAGGCCCTTAAGGGAAATAAAAGCAGCGTAGACCTGTTTCCTTGTCAATATTATCGCAGCATATAGGTTTTTCCAGAGAATTCCTATTATTTTATCATATTTGAATTAATTTATTACCTAAAACCCTATCTTACCCTGTCTTAAAATTCGTTGAAGAAGTAACATTGCACATTGGGGAAAGGTCACTTTTAATTCAAATCCAACTCTTTTTTTTTTGCTTTTATATCACAATAGCTTTTAACATTTTTTTGGAAATGTATAAACACTAGCATAGTGTTTACACATTCCCAAAACATTTATCACAGATCAAGTTAACACAAATTATAGCTAGCATGGATCAAATAACAAGAGCGAGGTGGTTTAAACTACATCGATTGTGAAGGCTAGATGCTCGTGCCATCGATGTTTATTAGTCGATGATTTTTAGTTATCGAATTTACTCCGTATGCCCAGTAAAGCGGACCATTCATTAGGTTCCTTGCACACAGCATGGCTTTTTACCGTGGACGTACACGGCAAGTCACTAAATGGTATTAGTTAACTCCAAACAGTCATTACGATGGATCGCAGAAGGCAATTACTTTGTATTTATTATATTTACGAAGAAAAAAAGACAATTTAGTGGATTCAACTTTTGAATGTAAGGCGAAACAGAGTGGGAGCATTTTTGGCATTGTTCACAGAATTTCAAAAAAACGTCACAAAATTCTTCAATTTATCCGGCTGTCCAAATCGTAGTTTGATGTATTATTACAATGTCTGAGTGGAAGCTTGGTTCAGAGTAAATTGAAAATTAGGAATCAATTTCAGCGAACTTGCACTTTTGCACTCGACACAGGACTGAAAAGAGATGATGATGATGCAGAAATAACGTATGGTAAAATCCCGTGCCGTGTGAATAGCTCCATATACTCTCATGCCCTAATTCAACTAGACACAACAATGGCACCGGACTAGTCCAGTGTGGTGCCGTGAGTGCAACGACAGTCATGCACGGGAAATAACCATGACCGTGACGTGTGTAAAGCCCCTTTCCACCCAATGTTCGACTGAACTCACGGGGCCGTGCCATGTTCGGCCACGGGAAAAAACCGCGCTGTGTGCAAGGAGCCTAGATGAACCTGGACGCGACCATGACATGACAACGAGCCCATCCAACATTCTCCATACATTATCCGAACTCTCAGTAACATGGGGCCGACATTCATATGTCCAGAATTTGCTCGACATATTGTTGACATTTTTATTTGATTTAGTTGCATATAACATCGTCGAAGAACAATAGTGTGTATTTGAAAAAAATATCAATTTTTATTATCTAATAAAATATATGATTTTAAATTGATTTTTATATTATTTTAATACAAAATACCTTTTTTATACTAGTTAATTACAATTTTTACATTTTTACAAATTGATTTTTATGCCGCCATTTTTCAGACCATTTCATTCTCCATTTCAAATATATGTTTTGTTTTGTGATTTAGTTTTTTCTTTCATTTGACTCTTTTGTTTATTCTCTATTATTGTCTTTTTATCTGTTTTTATTTTTTATTCAAAATGCCAATTTTTTCTGTGGCATTTTGTTATTCATCTTCAGAGAATTCAAATTTATAATTCTTTCAATTTCTTCAAACAAACTTGTTTTGGTAAGCTTACATATACAATCATTTTTTCTCAATTTCGTTTACATGATAATGTAAGTGTATTTCCTAAAGTTGCTGTCCCTATTTGTAAACTATATTTTAAGAAAAAAAATCTTATTTCCAAATAGAAAGTTTAGGTTTTATTGGAGAGTGTATAGGCCTAGTATATATTTGTACCTTTAAATATTTTCATTCTTTTGTAATTTATAATATTTCAAAATTCGAGCCTATATAGGTACAATTGAACAACTTTATATTACTAGTGTTATTTGATTCTACTTATTCTTGACCTATTTTACTATAGAAAAAAACCTTCCTTGAGTTAACTGCATAGTGTTTTAACTCAAATTTGACATCATTCTTAAAAAAATAAATGTTAAGAACACATTACATATACCACCAGTATTCGAAGGTTCCAATATTATTTTCTTCCTATTACACTAACATTGTCTCTGCAAAATATAATTTGACACATTTTGTCTTGTTTTATGTTAAACCGACGTGATCACAGATACTATATCGAACATTTCATAACTAGCAACACCATGACCTAACTTTTTCACCTTAGAGCATATTCAGCAACTTAACAATCATTTTAAAGATAAACAAAGCAAATAAGATGTGATCACTATTCAAAATCCTCCCACCTGAATTGCAGAAGGCAACTCATAAAACTGTCATAATGTTCAAAGGTACAACTATTTCAATGATCCCACTGTACGTCCATACTGAGAAGTAAGTTCTTCCCTTTCTGCAGCAATAGAAACAGGTTTTCCCACTGTAGTTACTGGTTGGTGAGACATCAGGCTAAGGGCTTCTGGAGATGACAATTCCAATGGGTAGAATATTTGAACTGGTCTCAACAGCTCCAAATTAGCCGTCTTCAGTCGGAAAGTTGACAAAACCCTCTGGACCAGGAAGAATTTCTAAGACCAGGCCTAATGGCCAGCCCAGCCGCTTTCTGTTGTCACTTCCAATCAGCACAACGTCTTTAACAGAAATAGGTAGATCGTTTATCTTGGATTCCACTCGCTTTACAAGTTGACACAAATATTCTGATTTGAATTTTTTTCTTCTCATAATTTCACGCAAATGCTGCTAATAGCTGTGCCTTTTGGTGTGATTAACTTTGACTAAGGTGTCTAGGTCAGGTATTCCCACCATGTGAAATTCGTGTAGACGCATTGAAGGAGTTCATGCTACTAGATTATCAGCGTTTTCAGACATGTAAGTGATAGGTCGGGAATTTATAATCACTTTGGCACCACACAAAATTGTGGACATTTCTTCGTATTTTGAGGCAGCTTGCCCCAAAACTTTCCTCAATAGTTTCTTAACCATTTGTTTAACTCTTACACACCAACCATCCCACCAAGTGGCAATTAGAGGGTTAAATTTCCACTCAATTTTCCTTGCCGTACTATAACTTTAAATGCATTCCTAATCAACCTCTTTAAGGGCATTTGCAGCTCCAACGAAATTAGTCCCGTAATCAGAGTACATTATGGAGGGTATACCACGTTGAGCTAGAAACTGTCCCAAAGTTTGCAGGAAGGCTGATGTAGAATAGATGTAATTAGCTCGAAATGCACAGCTCTATAACAGCACATGTGTAAACACAGATCCATGCTTTAACTTTACCTTTTAGGTAGAGGGTTCCAGCCAGATAAATACCGGTGATTTCATAAACTGCTACATCTCGTACTCTTTGTCGGAAGAGAAGCGGTTTCCACGTTCACACTCTTCCCAATGTGCCTTTGGCATATTAAACAAGTAGAAATTACTGATCTGACAGTTTTTCTTGCATTCAGTATTCAATACATTTCTCTTAGTATGCTTGACACCATTTGTGTTTCAGGAAGAGAATTTTCCCTGTGCTCTGTAAAAGTAAATCTTTTAATAATGGGGTAATTCGAGGGCGATACCATGGGCACACGAAAATCATCTTTATCTTGACGAAACACTATCTTGGTCTTCAGCCTAATGAGACCCACCTCATCTTTGTAGGTCTTCAACGTACTTAGCCTCTCACATGATTGATCCCTGAAAGATTATTCTTGTACGAGCTTTATTATCTTCTTTCCTGCAGTGTTTTTAATTTTTCATAAGATAATTCACTCACTTTTATTAGATCTCTTGTTTGATAGCAATTGTAGAAAAATATTATGATCTATGCTATCATGCGCAATATTTTGTCATAGCACGAGAAGAAAGGGTAATACCGTTTACATCCATGGTACTGACATATTTTCTGGCTAACTTCCTTTTCATAAGATCCACACCATTCACAAACATCTTGCTGAGCCAGCAAGAATGGCTTTGTTGTAAGATAACCTTTTCTGTTTTCTTGAGAAATACAGTCCTCTAGATAACTAACACTCCCACAAGGTCATTGGTTAAGGGTTTCCTCCGTCACTCAGGTTCCTCCCACCATCTTGCTGCTGTTAGCTCTCCTCCTGTACATCCTTTTGGAGGAAGGTCTGCTGGATTAGCTACACCTGGCCCGTGTCTTCAGGATTCCATCTTAAGCAATTATTTTATTTTTATACACGGTTTTTAACAAAGACGTTCCAAGGTCCCTCTCGTTGGATCCAAACTAATAACGTACTTGAATCCGTCAAGTAGTATATCTTGACATCTCCCAACAAAGTCCATCTATAACCGAAGTAGTCAACCTCAACCCTATTGATACTGCAAGTAATTCTTGTCGTGGAATCGAAATAGTTCTCAAAGGTGCTTCTCTTGACCTTGCTGCTAAGATGTTTACCTAAACCACTTCGTTAGTTACTCTCCGAATAAAAACAACGATGGCATAAGCTAATAAGCTGGCATCACAGAATGTGTGAACACTAATGTTTTATTTACAGTTGGAAGAACATTGAAACTATCGAGTCACTTTCACATCCTTCAACAAGTGTAAGCTTTCATACCAATACGGAAATTCATCTTTCGAGGAAGCATCAACTTTTGTGCCCCAGGAAATTCCAGTTTTACAAGTTCTTTGCAATAATATTTTAGGGAACAATAAGATTAAACAAACTACTCCAATTGGATCAAACACTTTATGTGCCAAAGACAAAATAGATCGCTTTGTGACCACCTTAAAGTTGATATTCTTTAGCCAGTCTAAATTTAGACCAAGTGTATCACTGTTTCGTTTTCACAACAATCTCAACAATGGTAACTCTGCAGAATGAGAAATGTCCTTTGTGTATTTCCAATCTCTAAGATTAAAGTTCCCTCGCTTATGCACTGTTTTAGCTCCTTTTCACTATCTAGGCTAACAACAACGTTATCTACATATAAAATATTCAGCAACCGATTCTTTATTGATGAACTGTACTTCTAAACTGTCATGGCGTGTTGTACGTGGTACTCAAGCACTGTACCTAACCAAAATAGGAACGCATTTAAATCCGAAAACCACTCTTTTATGCCAACAAATTTTCACTGTTTTTTTCTTCAGGGTCCCACCAAAAAACACACACTAGTCTAAAGGAAAGCCTTTTCAATGTCAGCAATAGCCCCATAACTTTTATTTTGAAACCTTAGAAGAATAACCTATGTTAGTTCAATGAGGTTTAGTCCATCTTCTAAACACTGATTCAATGATAGTGAGTTACCCTCTCTTTCTGAAGCATCAAATACTAGACGTACACGCGTAGTAATGCCCTCTTTCAATACAGGTCTGTGTGGTAAATAGTGCCCATCATTAGCATTTAGCAACTTCTTCCAATGGGACTACTTCTATAATCCCTAGGCCCATCCACTCTTTTAATACTTCATCATAGACTGTATATAAATTTCCAGAATGAAGCTCCTTTGAATTGGTCTCCAACCTCTTCTAAGCTAAATGTTGGTTTGCAGGACGTAGGATATAATCTTTCACTTGAGGTAGTTGGACGTCGTAACGGCCCTCATAGTTTTTAGTTGTTGTCTTCTTAAAATTTAACTTCATCTGCACTACTCTTTCCTCCTTCGACTTTTTTTTTTTGTGTGATCGGTGATGCCAAGTACGTCCAAATTCCACAGGTCTGCAACATATATCTACTTCACAAACAGGGATGTTACTACTGCTGCCATAGTTACTTCAGCCTGCTGTCCTGGAATTCTTCCCATCAAGGTCGACCCTAGAATAGTCTCCACAGCAACTAATCCATATGATAGCACCTTCCGATTCCCAGTCAAGAGCAAAATCTGCTCCAATCAGGACCTATGTCGGTCCTGGGTGCTCCTCGGTGTCAGAAATGATGACGTTCATCCGGTATAACTCCTCCACCCAAGGTCCTTTCCTCACTAATGAGATTTCACCACAGATTACATTTTGGTCTAGAGCCTCAAATTTGCAAGCACCAGATAAATCTAGACTTGCCAGACGTACCTCGTAGCAACCATGATTCTTTCTTTCAATTTTTATCCCACCCAAAAGAGAATGTGCGAATTAATTCTTGTCGTATTGACACATCATCTAATTTTGAAACTGTTCATTTAAGAATATAAGTTCTTGGTGAGCCTGTGTCTACCGAAGCACGAAGACTATAACATTTTTCAGATCCTTAATATCCACTGATAGAGTTTGTAAGAACACTTTCAACTTGTAAAATTGGTTAAAGTTGTTTCCTGGCCGTATTCTTTCACAACTTCCCCATTATTCTTAAGCTTGTCTCTCCCTTCTCTCCGTAACTCCGAATACATCAATGCACTGGGCTTCTTTTGGCAAATCCAATGCTTCATTGTAAATTCCACAATTCTTGACGCAATGCCCAGTCTTCAAACATACGAAACAACAACCCTTTGCCTTAAGAACCCTACATTTTTCTTCTTGGCTTATTTTTCTTGCTTTTAGACAGCACTAACATCTAGACCATTACAAAATGCACAGTTTACCTCTTTAGTACAACTTATGGACAACAACCCAGCTGCTGTAGGTATAATCTCTTCTAATCAATCATTTTGCCGCTTCTTAGATATACACTCGTCATTTTTTAGTCCAACTTCCATCATGGCAAGATTAATCCTTTATTCAGCTCCAACTCTGTCCTAAAGATCAACATTAGGCCTATGCTGTCAAGGCGTTGTTGAGGTTCGCCCCCATGCACACATTTAGGACTTCGCTGCCAAACTCTTAAAATACCTACAGTCATACAGAACTCAACCAAAGGATAGATTATTGCTGCACACATATCGGTAGTAACACCAAAATTTTCAAGCGCTCAGATGTGCGGTTATAAACTGTCATAAAGAATAGACATTGACGGGGATGCACCATGTTGTTGAGCATTTTGATTGTAGTAAAAAAAATTATATGTTATGTATGTATGAATATATGAATTTAATTTAATTTAAATATATTGTTGGGTGCCAACTACCAACCCCTTTTATCTTTTGATGTAGGTAGATTTTTTTATTCAATAAGTAAATCCCCAGAAACTGCTCAGTGGTGATACGAAAACCCCTTCTATCAGGACCCCTGGACTTTACCTAAAGTTTTTTTAAATAATTGTTGGACACTTACACCAAAGGACTCTCTGGAGCAGATTATTCTTCCTGGCTTGGACATCCCACCAACAGAAGAATATTTATACTTGGGCTACAATGTTTAAACTTACCATATACATCAATGTAATAAATAAACCCATTACACCATGAAATTTATATAGTGATTGTAATCATTGTAAAAAAATATTTGAATAAACCCTACCTAATAAGGCATGCCTCCTATGATATAATATAAATATAATTATTGTGAAGCAACGCTTTAAATATGACAAAACAGAAAATAAAATTACGAATTATTACAGAGATATTCCTTGAAATGAAATGATAATATGAAAGGTTTTATATCATATTAAAATATTGACTTCTTTGAAAAAGATAAAATATAACTTGACAATTCGAATAGTTGGGTGATGATGGCTTATTATTTTGTCTCACCCAATAATGTAGCTTAGTGATCTCAGTCTCCGGTAACTATTATATATACTAGGTTTTATACCTCACATATTCTTTTAGAAACTATCTCCTGCCTTCCTTGAAGTTTAGTTCTTACTCTTAAATAAGGGTTTGCTACCAAAATGATGATTGATTATAGAAAATTATTATATTTAAGATGGCCCAAATGAAGTCCGCTCTTATCTTTTTTAACAATTTTTCTAGAGTCAACAAAACAAAACCCTCAACAATACACAAACGTGTTTTTTTTTTCAAAATTAATTTCCAACCTAGGGGAAAACTAGCTGCCGAGATTTATAGCAAAGAAAAAAAATCTTAACCCTTTAAATAGTGAAAGTATTACTATAAAAATAACTTAATATTACAATTTGGACAAATAAACATAAATCATCTTAAAATTTAATTTAAATTTGTCACCAAAACCCAAACGAGAATAACAATTTATTCCGCTAGGGGAAATTTTTCTTCAAATGACAGCCAGATGTTATAAGCGTCCAAAAACATATAATAAATTAAGATCCAAACACTTCCGAAATAGACCACTCTCTAAAGCAGATAGCGTTAAAATCACCTACCAAATAAAATAATAAGCATGGTGGGTTGGCAGTGCAGTTTGTGAATCAAAACAAAGATTAATATAGTGAAATAAAGGTAAGTAGATTATTTATATATATATATATATATATATAATTGTAAATATATATAATTATATATATACATAATTGTAAATATATATATATATAAAAAACTGTAAATAAATAATTAGTATTCGAAACTTTAGGAGTTGTGATTTAAATTTAAAACAAATAAATAATAAAGTTGTCAACGTTAATACATATTTGAAAAATTGAATCAACTGACTATTACATTTATATTATAAGTAATTCTTTTAGCAAAAATAACGTCACAGTAGTAACACCAAAATTTTCAAGCGCTCAGATGTGCGGTTGTAAACTGTCATAAAGAATAAAGAATAGACATTGACATGGATGTACCATGTTGTTGAGCATTTTGCAGAACTAACCTCTGTTGAGAAAAATTGGCGTACCTATTAATCTATTATTATCAACGTCTATATATGTATAGAGCTTCTAGTGGATCTGTAGGGTTGCTTCGCATGTATAATTAATAGCTCTGTGTGTGTAACATCTTTGCTCATACTAGGTAGGCTTTGTTTTTGTCAATTTATTGTTTTGCCATGTTTTTCATCTTGGTTACTTTGTGTAATTAATAAAATGTTTTTAATTCGTTTTTAGCTACTAGAAAGTTCATTGAATGTGTAACGACTCAACAGGTTATGGGCCCAGTTTTACGCTATACGCCTAGTAGTTAATGCTTGCAGTGAAAAACAGTCAGATTTATTTTGAAGTTTGTAATTCACGTGAGTTAATCTAACCGTACCAAGATAAGTTGAATCCTTTGTGTAAGAACAATTTTGATTTTAACTTTCTGCCATGGCTGATAATATAATTGAATCATTTAGCTGTAGTTTAAAGTTTGATGGCAGAAACTATCAACAATGGCTGTTTAAAGTACGATGTACCCTTCGAGGCAACTCAGTTTTAGGTGTCATTAATGGGACGCTCGTAGATCCAAATGAAGGTGCAGGGAGACAAAAAGAATTGGATGAATGTTACCGTAAAGATGCAAACGCAATATTTATTTTGACGTCATCTATGGATGTTTCTCAAATAACGCTAATTGATCAGTCTGAATCAGCTAGATAAATATTGAATAAGTTAGATTCAGTATATTTTCAACGATTTGCATCAAACCAGTTGGCGGTAATAGAGCGGTTCCACAGTTATAAGATGGATACTAAGGACTCAATAGCTCAACATATAACAAAGTTTGAAAATTTGACTTGTGATGTACGCTCAGTTGATGAAACATTAAGGGATTTCGCAGTAATGTCCAAGATACTAGGTACTGTGCCTAGAAAATTGCGTGCAGTAAGTGAAGGTTTTTTTTTTTTTTTTTTTTTTTT
>CABFVX010002047.1:68692-87571 GCA_902151425.1 Timema shepardi | reverse complement strand
TTTTTTTTTCAAAATAACAACAAACTTTATTTTATCTAACTGCTCGATTGTTAGAAGAGGAGGCTAATTTAACTTCAATGAAAGAACGTGAGCAAATCCTTACTACTGAAACGAAAAGTATGGCGATTTCTAGCAATAATTCCAAAACAACTAGTTTTAACAAAGCTAAAGTCAAGTATTACAACTGTCACCGTTAAGGCCACTATGCTCGTGACTGTCGTGTACCAAAGAAGCCAAATGTAAATCGTAATTATGAAAATAAAAATGAGAAAAAGTCTTCTAGCAGTCAAAGTAATTTCTAAGAGTTTAACAC
Source organism: Timema shepardi (assembly GCA_902151425.1). NCBI lineage: Eukaryota > Metazoa > Arthropoda > Insecta > Phasmatodea > Timematidae > Timema > Timema shepardi. Next base: position 87,258 of record CABFVX010002047.1, on the reverse strand, counting down.
CTTTGAAAATATAGAATCTATCACGGTGTAATGATATTGATTTGGACCACTCTCATGTATTAAAAAAATTCATGAATGAAGGGTATTTTTCTTTGATAAACTGTATGTAAAATATCCTTTTAATTCGTAATCCATGGAAAATCAAGCGCTTTTCAGAATTAATGTTAAAGTCTTGCACCATTAAACTTATTATTTTATTTCAAAGATCAAATTTTTATTGTTTACACACAAAAAAAGCAAGTGACGCTAGCTCCCTCTACCCAATAGGAAGCTCGCTTTCACAACAGCTGTTGCCAGGAGTCTTTCTGTTGGTTGGTTTTGACACTGATGACAAGGGGTCCAAGAGGCAAGGGGTAAGTCATATATAAGCCACTTGTGCGTATGAATATATAACAGTAACACAAAATATTGACAATGCTGGTAATAAACTCAGTAACACAAATCAGCATAGCACATGGTACTCAGAACGCGGAACGTGTATTATCATACAAAAGTAATCCGTAATTTCACACACACAAAACTGTATCATTTAATATCAAATCTTCAGCACCAAGTGTGCAATGATCCAAATAGATAATTTGCAAATTTAAAGGTCTTACTTATTTCATAAGTGTAAGAAGTACAATATTGACCTAATAGCAGAACCGTATACAAGTGCGCAGTAGGACATGCTTGCGTCGACATCATCGTGAAGAACTGATACCATTATAATTAGTGCCCGATCACGGGGCAAACATCACAATATAAAATCGTATCACTTTAAGTATTGCTTGATCACGGGGCAAATATCAGCTAATTAAACTGAATCACTTCAATTGGTGCCCATCGCGTGGCATCATAGAACAATAAAAACCATATCTTCATAATAATTATTGGCGCCCAGCCGCGACGCAGATCTTCGAATCCCCGAGGCTAGAAAGGGACTCCACCGACTGAGATATATACGGCACACCGACGAAGAAAATCCTACTGAGGTGAAACAAGTGGACGCTCCACGCACGGCACACTAAGTACACCTTATCAGTCAAGTAAGATAAGATTTAGATTTTTTTAAATCCCCAATATATATTTAAAAAAACTTTGTTTTAATACTGTAGAGATATCGTTAGTATTAATAATTGGTATGTTTTGGAAGGGAGAATGGCGATTCGGACCCAAAAGGGACAGTGACACTAATAACTACTTTGAAGAGACAGAGTATGAAAATAGACCGAATAATCAGTTAGGTCTAGAAGACTCAGATGAAGAAATAAGTGAGAGAGACCAGGACAATGTAGAGTCAATCGCAGACGAAGAGAGAAAAGATAAGGCATAAACAGATACGCAAGGAAAGTTGATTATTGTAGAAAGTATTATAGTATACCAGGAAGGGTGAGAGATAATAAAGGAACAAACAATGGCGGAACCCATAAGAGATATAAATCAGTTTATAAGAGTGTTATTATATCAAATGACAGACAATAGTGAAAAACTAATCAGAAATTAGAAGCAAAACTTTAAAAAACTAGCCAAGAAACTAAACAGGAAATAGTAACAAGTAATCAGAAAATAGACACAAAACTTGATAAATTAATAGCGAACTAAGTGCTAAGATTTAACAGAGTAAGGAGGCATGTGAACAGAGATTTGGACACTTAGAGGAACAATTTGACCAAGTAGAAATGGTCCACAAAAATTTCTGCAGTATGATTAAATGATGCTTATAAAAAATTAGTCGAAGGAGAAGGGGTAAAAAAGACGTTAGTAGAAAAACCAGAAAATTTAAGTAAGGGACAATTCAAATATTATTATTATTATTATTATTATTATTATTATTATTATTATTATTATTATTATTATTATTATTATTATTATTATTAGCACCGTGTCTTACTATCCGTTCGGTTTATACGCACTTACGCTAATGTGTAATGGTAGGGTGATTGTGAGATGAAATGGAGGACCTACAGGACTGCCTTCTCTACATTTCAACTATTTTAAATACCATAAGGATAGGGTAATATAGTATATTTTCTGTTGCTCACGCCAACAAGTTGACATTACGAAAATAAGAAAGAGAGATAAAGTGAAAGTTAGAGGGTAGGTTCACCCTGAACCTGAGCAGCTGTGTCATTAGTCAAGGGAAACGAAAAACAAAGGGTAGTTTGACCTCGGGTGAAGAACCAGTGCTCTTTAACAAACAAAAACTAAACATTATAAAAAACATATGTTAATATAGGTAGATTGAATATGTAATAATGTAATATACCTTGCTCAGATGTCAATATAAGTGGATTGAATATGTAATAATGTAATATGCCTTGCTCAATGGCAAGTCATTAATAGTAGTTATATAATAGTAACATAAATGAGGTCACATTAATAAATAACAATAATCAAATCAATGAAAATTGAATAAAAATTTATGACAAAACTTGACCCCATTTTTCAAATTAGTTTAAGGTAGTAACTAAGCGTATGTAAGATTTTTTTTAATTAAATACATTTTAAATAAGTAAATTTATGTTAAAATTTATGTTGTACAAAAAGTTTACCCTAGTGAATTCGGTGAACAATGATTGATTGAATAATTAACACAACTCATATAAAAATTTGAGTTTTAATAGAAATAATTGGTTTATTGAGAATTAAATTAAACATTTTATAAAAATAAATTTTAACATTTATATTTTATTTTAGCATTTCAAAATTTAATTTGAATTTAAGGTACTTCAGCTACTAACTTATAATAATTTTCAAGATTGTACAGCCTACATTAAATTATATTTGGATTTATTAAATTTAAACTTTACCTAATTTTACCTAATCTCAAATAAAAGGTTAATAACTCAACCAAAGCAATTTATAGTTTTGTAAAATTTTTGTGTTATCACCATTCTAAGAAAAGTGCAACGAACATAACGACAATTTTTCAGTGCAATAAGGAAAATAAAAAGAAACACTAAATAAGTAATCAAACAGAAAATTCTTTTTTTCTGTTTATTCATCAAGAAGCTTGAACATAAAAAATAAAAATCAACCAAATGTGAAAATATACAAAAAATATATCATAACTGTTACATTGTTATAAAAGTCACTTTAAATCAATGTTTTTGCACCTATTCAATCTATGTAATTTATACTTTACAAATGTATTCATGTTTAATTTTAAGAATATCAGATGTAAAATTTGACGTAGCTCTTGCACAATATGAAATTTGCTTACATCAAAATTCATTAAAATCCTTAAGATATAAGCAAATGGGGGTATTGTAATAATACTGATTTGGACCCTCTCATATATTAAAGAATTCATGGATGAAGGGTATTTATCTTTGATAAACTGTATGTAATATATCCTCCATGGATAATCACGCTCTTTTTAGAAATAATGTCAAAGTATTGCACCATTAAACTTATTATTTTCTTTCAAAGATCAACTTCGTAGTGTTTACCAAAAAAAGCAAGGGATGCTAGCTCCCTCTACCCAATAGGAAGCTCGCTTTCATAACACCTGTTGCCAGGAATCTTTCTGTTGGTTGTTTTTGACACTGGTGACAAGGTATCCAAGAGAAAAGACGTAGGTCATATATAAGCCGCTTGTGCGTATGAATATATAGCAGTAACACAAAATATTGAAAGTGCCTATAATAAAATCAGTAACATAAATCAGCATAGCACACGGAACGTGTATTATCATACAAAAGCAATCCGTAATTTCACAAAAAATCTATCATTTGATATCAAATTTTCAGCATCAAGGGTCCAATAACCTTAATAAATCGCGTGCAAATTTAAATGTCTTAATTATTTAATAAGTGTAAGACGTACAATTAACCTAATAGCAGAATCGTATACAAGTGCGCAGTAGGACATGTTTGCGTCGACATAATCGTAAAGAACTGATATCAATATAATTAGTGCCCGATCACGGGTCAAACATCACAGTATAAAACTGTATCACTTTAATTGGCGCTCGATCACGGGGCTATAAATACCAATATAATTCCGTATCTCTATAATTGGCTCCCAATCGCGTGGTAATTATATCACGATAAGCACCATACCACTTTAATTAGTGCTCGATCACGGGACAAATATCAACTAATTAAACTGTATCACTTCAATTGGTGCCCATCGCGTGGTATCATAGTACAATAAAAACCATAGCTTAATAACGGATATTGATTATTTAATATATTGGACAGCGGAGCTTCTTCACATATGACGGGGCACAGAGAATATTTTTCTACCTTGGAGCAGTTGTACTATCCATCGACTGTAGTGCTTGGTAGTAATGTCCGGCTGCCTTTTTATGGAATAGGTATAATATAAATTAAAAAGTTGATCCCTAATAGTTTGCTCAATTCCATCATCGAGAATGTACTGTATATACCGGAACTTAAAAGCAACTTATTTTGTGAAGGTGTTCTCATCAAAAAAGGTATGAAAATATCAAAGAAGAGGATAAAACAAGAGTTAATCATAATAATAAGTTAGTAGCAGAAGGGGTTCCAACAACTTGTGTTACATGTTTTTCAGTACAGTTTCCGCTTATGAATAAAATTTGATTTCATCTGAATCCTACCTTAGACTTTAGCATGAACGCCTAGACCATCTGAATAAATATCCAGTGTATCTTGGTTGACACTAAGTACCAGTAGATGAAAAATTGACTCCATATTAGATTTTTTCCAGAAGTATTTGCACCTTGCCGTTAATTGATATGCTCTGGGTGCAAATCCCAATGTTCATCACGCTGCAATTGCAAGAAGGCATAGCTGCTGTGCACTGATTTTTGATTTTGTAAAGGCCAGTGGCAGCTCGTGTACAGGCACTGTGGAACTGCAACACCCCCTATCTCCACTTGATATTATCGACAACATTTAATATAATGAGTCCTTTTTTCTTTAATTCTTTCTTTATTTTTATAGTACAATATATATTCCTTAAGCTTAATGTCAGTACTTCAGTAGCCATCCCCCAGTTTATGAAAAACATACAAATATATTTTTTATGGGACTGTGCGCTTCACAGTGCCAGTGACGTAATGTTTGACTGTTGTGCGCATGCACACATAGGAAGGGGTGGGGAGGAAGGCGGGACTGCCAGGTAGAGAGAGCACTGTTGCTCTCACATTGCCGGCTCTGGCGTGATGGTGGAAGGAAGTGGGTTTTTTACTCAGAGTGTGTTGTGCTTAAAAACCGTGAAACATATTCTTGAATGTGATAAAGTGTAGAAGAGTGTAGAATTATATTAGTATTCTGCTTCCAGATATTCTATTTGATCCGTTTTTTTTTGTCTCGGTTCTTTTATTTAACAGAAAACCTTAACCATGGCCTTGCATCCCCAAGAAATAAGTTCTGTGACTGTAAGTGAACTTCAACAGCTTATGTTTTCACAGCTATCTCTCCATGGGAAAGTTACAGTTAAGAAAAGAGGTCGTTCAACACCTGATATTCTAATATCTCAGCCAGGCAAAAGCAACAACAAGAAATATATTCGTAGCTTTAATTCTGAATAGTACCAACGGATAAGTTGGTTTTGCGGCTGTGAAGTAAAAAATGCACTGTTTTGCTTCCCGTGTTAGCAGCACCCACACTAATTTTAGCTACGAGCCACCACTGGTAAAGGCACGTGTTTTTCTTTGTACAGTAGCCCCATGACTTCTTTAGTGCTGACTGACAACTCACAGCTGAATTCTGACAGTCAATATTTAGGTATATACCTAAATTTTGACTGTTAAAAGTGACATCTGCTAAACACTTGTTTTTGCAGATCATCTGGTTCGGCGTAGGGATACTTAATCTGGTCTGGTAACTTTTTAAAGCTGTTAGGCAGTACCAAAGAAGCCATGGGGCTACTGTAGTTAGTGTAAGGTACGTAAAAGTCAGAATGCATACTTTTTCAACAACAATGTCTTAGTGTTAGTAAAAAGTTAAAAGAATTTAAGAATAATTTCATTTATCTTCAATTTCCAAAAACATTACCCTACACACATCAACTAATAATTGAGAACTTGTACAGCAAATAAATATATATGAAAGTTTGGTGGAAAATTTGAAGTGAAAGCTAATATTGGCTATATAGTTTATACTAAATTATTCTTCATATAGTCTATTATTACATTAAAAATAAGATTTTTTACAACATGTGAGGTAAAATGCAGTATTCTACGGAAAATTGCCTTCATTTTGGTGGCCATATTGAATAATTGGTATATGTTAGCATATCTATAATAAATTCATCATAATCCTTTACCTTGAAAACATAAAGTCTGTATCAAACGACACTAGCTCGTACTTGAAATCCACTGTGCTAGCTAGCACGTCATCATCTAGCGTCGTGTGAATCAGAAAAAGTATACTGGTTCTGCCACTTGGTACTGGATACCATACTAGTTGTGAGGATAGAACACACGCTATTTTCTTACTAGTTTCGACACGTCTAGTCTGTGTAATTCAACCAATCTATATGCGCTGACACTGTTGTGTAGAGAAATAGTATAAATGACGCCAACATGGCCATCGGATATGATTTTGTCGTTGGCAGAAAATTATTCTAAATATCCTTGTTTATATAATACCAAATTGCCATAGTATGACAATATATTTAATATATATAAATTTAATTTAAAACATGTCATCTAAAAACGACAAACTGTGTTCCAGACCCAATTTTAATCTAAATAAACTTGATAGCATGCCAACCTTGGGTAGTATTTTTTAGAACATAAAGTGTGCGTAGGCCTAAAAAAACGAACATTTGTGTATCAAGGATACTGTACTTAGACACCCATGGGCTTAGGGGCCTCTGACCACATTGTAAATAAATGACTACAAATTTATGGAGATACTAAAAGTTTATGTCACCCCGATTGTATATTACCTAACCTCCGAATGTATCATATTTAGCATCCTGCGACCATTATTTCTTCTTTCCCAACCAGTCCTGTGTCCATATTCTTTTTCCTACGCTCCCTCTCATAATTTTCAATATATTTATTAGTAATTAATGCAGCTACTGCACCCAAAATTAATCTCTGACGTTAGATAAATATTGGCACTAGAACCTAGTACCAAACTAGCAGCGTGTGAATACTCTAGTCCCGTTTCCATTGTACTAGCTAGTATACAAATATCTAGGCGCTAGCTAGCACACTTGATTTCTAGTACAAGCAAGTGTCGTGTGATAGTAGCTTAAGATTTGTTACCTAAAACATCTCTTTACTAGAAAAATAATCGATACGTGAATTAGATTGAGAGTTGTTATTCATTAGCTGCGGCGCCATCTTGTTATTCGTTTGCTGATGCTTGATTACTCTTTGGCTGAGCTACGAGAGTGTTTGGTCCCTCGTGACTAGTGGAGAGGGAGGAGAAGGAAGAGCACGGAGGGATGAGTTGTTAGCTACCTCATTTAATTATAGTTATCAAACTTTCATTATAATATGTGTAATAATTTTAATTCATTTAATATTTGTTTATTTATTTTGTTCGTATATTATATTTATTTTGAGTTTTATTATATTATTTTGTGTTGTCAAGAGCTCTGGTGGACAGATGTAGCAATTGGCTACACTGCTTTTACAACCACGGCCTTATTATATAAAGAACATTCTAATATATTTGTAATGATTACCTTGACGATGATTATGTGCCTATTTTTGTCAACGTGAGTATTGTGTTTTAAAAGTTTTCTCTGTATTGTGAGTATAGACTAGACGATATGTTTACTTTGCCTAGTAAAGAAAGATCAACGACAATATTCATGTGATTCACAGATACTTCGTTTTTTTAAAAAAAAAATTCTGTTAAATGTTTTATATCATTGATGCCCTTTACTATCCATAAGCATTCACCACTCTCTCTGGGCGAAAACAACATATACGGGGAACAGTACAAAGATTTGTCCACATAAAGACGGGAACCGACCCATTTTTTTTGTATGCATTTTTGGACTTGAGCTGTCTTTTTAAAACTAGATTTTCATTTTTCTTTTTTTTCTTTTAATACAAAATTCAGGACATGGCCTAACTAATGATTTCAATTCTCTTTTTTGATCAAGAGTTAATCTTGCAATATTCGTTGTCTTAAGCACCTGAATTGAACTATTCATATTAAGCCTAGTTACAAAAAATATTAAAACATATAACTCAAATTAACATTATCCTAAAATAATCCTACATAATATTATTATAAACAAACACGACACACACATCCTTAAGATACAGGAGCACGTAGGATGACTGACAACAACTATTTTTGGTTCACGCTATACACATTTAACAAGCTACCAACCGTAGGGCGCGTAAGGGAGTGCACCTTCAAAAGAATAATGAGCCATGCTAGCTATAGGTTGATTTTGGTAGGAAGAACAGTAGAAGTTAGTTACAAAAGTTACTAAAACAATTTTAATATATTCATACATCAAGTCGTGTTATCTGCAGTTGTCCCTTTTAATAGATATTATCAAAATCTATAAAATAACACAAATAAAATAGTAAAATGTTATCAATATTGGTCGCAAATAAATAAATTTGAATTTTCCCTACTGTTCTTCCAACCAAAATCAAGGTATAGCTATAACAGGATGGGGACAATGGGTTAAGGGGAGGGAAGGTTTGGTTTCACAATGTCAGGCGCTGACCGTCTCGCGACTGACCGCATGCCATTTTAAAAACATTGCCTGCTATTACTTAAACCAAAAACATATTTTTCTTGAAACTATTATGGCCAGATAAAATGGTCGTGAGAATGCGAATAATAACTTTAAAAGGAACTGGAGATTAGTGAAAATGGGGAGCGCGCGCTTCCGCGCCTTAGAGACGAGCCACCCCTGAGTGTATGGACCTTTTCAGTACACCATTATAAAGGAATGGTGAGAATGTGATAGAAACCAATGGAGTGTGGCACTCTATGGTGGAGTAATAAGCTGGCAGTTGGAGAGAAGCAAGAGTAGTGATCAGAACTATTCTCTGATTAGAACAATTGTTTTGTTAAATAGAGACTTTCTGTTTTAGAAATATAACAAAACTGGCTACGAGGATAGAAATAAATATGCGTGTTCAGTAGCTATATAAACTTGACAGTGTAGTTGTGTTATAACCTACTTATATGTTATTTTTAGTTATTGGGTTGGACATATTTTAGAAAATTACATTCTTATCATAAAGCTGTCTTTAAACATGGCGTTTATTGGAAGAAAAATAATAGGATAATTTAATGAAGATATCGAATCCTTTCTTAAATACATTGAAAGGCTGGAGTTTTTTTAAAGGCTATCAAAATTAAAGAAAAATACGTCCTTTTTATTTTTACTAGTGCCATTGGTGTATGACACTTTGTAGAAGTTTTTGTTCCCTAAAAAACCCAATGAAAAGGAATATTAATTCTTGATTGAGATTCTAAAACCACATATTTCTTAAAAGTATAATGGTTATACTGAAAAGTTTAATTTCAATTAGGTATTCTCAAAAAACCAGTCAATCCGTTCCAGAATACAATATGGAGTTGAATAATTATTATCAGTTACTTGTGAGTATGGAAGATTTTTAAATAAAGCATTCAGAGAAAAGTTTACCTGCGGGTCAAGATATACAAAAATTACTTGAAAACTGTTAGCGGAGATAAATTTAACTTTTTCAAATACCAAGGAGAAAGCCGTGTTAATAACTATAATCGATGTTGAGCAAATGAATCCTAGCCCTCCTTCTGAAATGTATTTGGTAAAACAAAGAAAAAATATATAATATCTATGTGCGAAGTGGAACAAAAAACGGATGTTCAAGTAAAAACAAACCGAGTGTTTACGTTGCTAAGGAGATCATTTAGCAACAAATTATCCTAATATATAATAAAAATGCAAGTGTAACCCCCCCTTTATTTATCTCTCAAATAAAAGTCAGGTTGGTCACAAGAGAGTTTATTTATCTCCAATAATAACAATAACAAAACTCGATGAGGAAAAGAGTGGGACAAGCCCAGAGTTAGGCGCAGGCCAAGTAAGGCCATTAAAAATAATGTACAAACAAAGATCTGTGGCGACGACCCTGAGTAGTAAGATGGCCGCCGAAGGGACCCACAATATTAACAAACATTCAAATTGACCTTCATAGAAATCCGTAATGCATAATGATAATTTAATGTAGCAACAATAACCCGCATACTAGCAATAAACACAAGACATAGACTATTCGCCATTGGTGACTTCCCAATAACTTATGAAAAAGAGAGAGTTCCAAAAAAGGGTTACCATCACAGCCATTCTAAGGCTCAAAAAATGAAACCAAGAGCCATTATACAGATGCATCATAAAATTGAATTACCTAGCTATTAACAATACTAATACACTAAGAGTGTGGGCTCGCGGCCCCAGGTTTGATCAACCAAGTTCAAATCAATGGGAATTCAATCTCCCAATAATGACGGTAACATGACCTTTCCACATGATTTTACCCTAGTACTCAAAAGGTACAATATAATTAATATCCCGCACATCAAACATGGCGGCACTAATGGTTTCAAAACAATCCGTGAAGTGGATGAGATACGTTAGCCTAAATAATAATACCCCTAGGTCCCAAACAGTGCTGCCATAACTTCTACGAAAATCGCAGTTCCAATATATGATAAATAAAGTTAAATCATAAAAAGATATCGTCCGAAACGTAATTTAGAATTCATCTTAACCCAAACAGAATTTCGATATAAGTAAACTAAATATTAATCGACCCAAAGTGTCTCACCTAGAGAATGCGGAGATATATGTGTCATGGCTTTAGGGTCCTACCATTATATACACCAAGTCAGAGTCACGTGATCTCACAGCGTGGGAAGCAAGGCAGGAGAAAGGGAGAAGGGGGCTGCACTGTTCTGGAATGCCCTCGAATATTCTGGGCGAGATTTCAAATCTTGCGCCACTCGACTGACTGTTGATTTCACTGCACTGTCACTGGCGCGCACGGATCTGCGCATGCCGATCGTCTCTTATTTTATTTTCTGGGGCGGGGAAACTTCGTGGCGTAACTTCATCTCATTTGAAAACAGTCCGGGTGGTAAGGTGATGTGTTTGTGCAGAACAGCCAAATGGAGGCAGAGATGGTGAGTCCATGCAATTATTTTCCTTCCATGTTGTGACTCGGTCACACAAGAAATATAGGTAGACAAGTGAAAAATCTAACTAGGGCATGTTAAGCTAAATATTCAGCTTAGATCAAGCAAAAAACAATGGTACATAGAGTAGAATAAAATAGCTCTGAAACAAGAGAATTGGATGAATCATTAGAGGGCGTAATTCAAACAATTTGGTATGTAAAGTCAACACAAGTGGTGCCATTAAAAAAAATAGAACAACTCCATATACTTGTATAATCTAGCATTCCCTCGGGAAGGAGAAAAGGAGCTTGCCACATAAGTGAAAATTGGAGGTGTCCCAATATCAATGATCTTAGATATAGGAGTGGTTGTATCAATATATTTTCATGTTACAGACAAAGAGAAATTACAACAAGTAGCACTAATCAATTGTAATTTAAAATTACACACGTAGATTAGAAGTAATAAGTAAATTTACTGCAGATATAAAATAGATGGTTTTGACTACCAATGGTAATTGTAAAAGATGAAGAGGAAAAGGTGTCTGATATCATAAGACATAACTGGATGCGGTCAATCAAAATGTATTGGAATTATATTTTTTCAAATTGCTTGTGTTCAGGGCAATATGTGTAAATCCAAAAAGGGGAAGGACTCTCCAAAATAAACATAGCTTATTAAAACTAAATTTACTAATTTTTTCGATAATGTTTTGTGGAAATAAAATAAATTACAGTTAATATTGTAGTAAGAGAGGCGGCTACTCCAGTGTTTTGCAAATATAGTATGCACAGTGCCATCTGCATTGATAGAGAGAGTAAGCCAAAAATGGAATCGATTATAATAAGGATTTTTTTGTTGTAAATGTAACAAAATAAGAATAAACATTACATCTAGTAATTTTGCATTAACAAGGAAATAATATACCCCTATATATTAACTACAAGTTTTCGGGAATAAATTTGGAGATCCGTACCCAGTACCACTCACAGAAGAAATTTTCACTGGCGTTTCAAGGGGGAAATATTAGTAAAAAAAAATATGGATTTGTCAGATGGATATTAACAATGGAGAGAAGCAGAAAATTACCAAAATGTGTTTACCTTGAATACAATTAAGAGATTGAATCAGAAAACGCGGTTAATTTTTTTTTGTTTTTAATGCAAGATCATTATTTCAACAAGCAATTGAGAATTTATTATGCTCTAAGAACAAGGTTTCTTTTTGTTTAGATGACGTACTTATAGCCCTAATATTAAACCATACTTATCTCCTTGCCATACACAACGTCTACCTACACTATTCAATTAATATGTAATAGCTAAGAGGTAGATATGAGAAAAGATAGGTCCCCCCCACCCCCCGCTTTCCCCTCCCACAATTATTTGAGCTATTCATCGTGCAGTTTTCGAACCGTTTGATTATACCAGCGCATGACTTATAAACTAACTTATATCTGGAACCGAAACATACAGCCCCCGGCCGTCAATTCATCCCTGTGAAAGGGAAGTTACAGTTCACCAATGATTGATCTTTCAGCCATGCCAGGAACCAAACGCAGGATCCTTAGCTCCATAGACAAACATGCAACTGACTGAGTTAAAGTGTCGGATGAGATAGGTAATATTTATCATTACGGATCTTATTATTGGTAGCACCAGTGAATGAATTATTATTAAAATGGAGGAAGTTTTTAACAATTTTGGGGGAAAGTAAATGAGAAGAAATGTGATTTTTTATAAATCAAAGCTTGATTTATTTAAGAGCAAATTATAGTGATAGAATTCATCTAACCAGGGAAAAATCTCAGGCCATCGAAGGTATTCCATAACCAAAACACTTTAAATAATTGAGTTCCTACCTAGGATTGTTAAATCTCTATGTGTCATGTATGAGAAATTGTCTAATGGTGTTAAATCCACTTCGTAAAGTTTTGGTCGCTGATGTTGAATGGAGGTGGACAAGAAATTGTGGGAGGGCCTTCAACAAAAGTAAAGATTTCTTATAGAAAAGCTAAGTGCTGGCACTCTAGAATCCTAAGTTATATATAATTGTGAGATGCGTTGGCTCACCCCATGGTGTTGGTGTAGTGAGTTCACACAAAATCCCTGATGACAGTGAGAAACCAATAATTACCTTTAAATTCAGAACTCTTACAAAAACTGAGCATAAGTATGCTCACATAAAAAAAAGTATGGCTATCATATTTTCTTTATGGATATTCCACTAATATGTACGTGCTAAGAGATTCGTTCTACGCACAAAGAGCAGGTTAATCACAATATTATTTATGGAAGGAAAAAGATCCTAAAAATTATCTACAGCAAAAATACAACGTTGGGCTTTCACTCTGATGGCTTATCAATGACTGAATACAACATTTCAGATTATATATCCCATGCTGACCCATTATCGCGGTTTCCAATAAAATAGCAGGGGATAGAAGAAGGAAGTATTTTTCCCACAAGTAGATGAAATATTCACAAATAAATAAATTGCACTGGCTACAATAAAATAACCTGTATCATCCAAGGTATTGTACCTGAAAAGTAATGGATGTCCAAACTGTATCAATGATTAAAAACTGTCAAAATACTTCTAAAAATTAATGAACTGTTAGTGGAACTTGAGAGAATTAGGGGTCCAAATAATGAACAGTCAGAGAATCCAATAATCCCTTTTGATGGAAGTTTAGGAAGTCTTAAACAAATGACCAAGCAAGTTGGATCTAACTTAGAGGATAATACTGCTTAAGTCATCAGCTGAGCCCACCAGTAAATAATGCAAGATGAGGGCTGTATAATAGGGTAACACCACAACATGACTTTCCGGGAGATGAAAAAGTTATGATCTGCAGATTCAAGAGGGTTATCAAGATACCAAAATACTACTTCTTTGAGGGTTCTTAAAGAATGGTTTAAGGAGTGATTTATTACTGGCTATGGGATTTATTATATTGATTAATTTTTTAGTTTTGTGGGGCGTTGTTATAGGTTATACATTGAAGCAAGTATTTAAGCTTTCGTACTTACTGGCAAGAGATGGTATGGGCACGCGCATGCAAGTACCTCCATTAGGCTTGTGTTCATGTGAGCTAGTTTTATTTTTTTCGCGTCTTGTTATATGTTCATGAACAAAACTAGAATTCATACAAACCAGTTTCCATAAGTGTAATCGCGTGGAACCATTATACGGGTTATCCCAGACTAACACAATTATATTTATTTCACGTTCCAAAATTATATATCTTTCGAGTAAACCTTGGTGAGTGAATATGAGAGTGTGACGATGGCTGTGCTTAAATGAGCTGGCTGTTGTAAAGAAGCTAGAATACTTATCAGAACCAATATCTGAAATTATAGTTAAAATGGAAGAAGTTTTGAACAGAACATTAGATATTTTAAATATAGAATTTCTGTTATACAGGGATATGACACTATATAGCTTAAAAAAAAGTTTATAGATATTAATACTCCTGAAACTTTGGACATAACTGGAGTAAATATAATATTTGAATTGGCTGAGCTTAGCATATAGACGAAATAAACATTTTAGGATCCTAAAATTAATAGATTTTTAAAATATCCTGTATCTAATAAATTAGTCAGCCAATTCTGGTTGATGGTTCTTTATCTTCATCAAGAATAGATTGCTGATTGTTTGCCTGAGTGTCTTCAACAACGCCAGAAGAAACCATAGACTTGTGAGCTTCATGCTTAGGCTGTAAAAACAAAGACACAATTAGGTGGGGTTAAGCATTTGAGCCCTGGATTTATAGTATTTATGTAAGCTAACCCATCAATCAGCTATATTACAATAAAAAAGTAATAGTGCCTCAAAAGAGTTTTGAAGATAGTAAATGTAAGAACTAGATATATATTTTACCATTATAGAATAATAATTTATAAAATAAAATATTTAAATTAAAATGAGCATCCCAACCTTTACTGAATACTGTGAAATGCAGTGGGATGTTTCTGAAGTTAGGCCCTCCATGGCCCTTGCAGAAATCAAATTGATCTGTGAGTCAAGCCCAGCCAAAACGCAACCAATCAATTTTATCTGATAGTTAAAATAAAAAAATCAATATTAGTATTATATTTCAGGGGCGTCTGCAGGGTCGCCCACAGGGAGGACAGGGGGCAGTTGCCCCCCTGAGATTCTGAGGTTGCCTAAATATTAGAAGTTTGAAACATCTTTCGTATGTTGTCTCTTATTTTCAAGAGACAAGGATTGCCTTAAAATACAACTTTTGTGGATTCAATTATTATTATTTCCGTGGGAGGACCCCCAAACTCTCCGCCGTGCTGGGGGATATTCCATACTCCCCGGTTCTCCCCACCTTGTAGAAAAATTCTGCGGGTGCCCTTGCTAGATTGGCTACAATTCATATCACCTATATGGATGGTAAAACGTGATAATAAAATTTAACTATAAAAATAAACTTCAAAAATAGAAATAGTAAAAATAACATGAGTGCAAATAAAAAAGCTATCATCATACATAAAAAACAAATATATAAGCAATGAGTGTACATAAAAAACAAATAAAACAAGAAAATACAAGTATCAACATGTTTGGAACAAGAACCAACATGTCTGTAAAGGGGGTCAAGAAGAGGGTAGGAGAGGGGGAAAATCAACAGCCAATCAGAGAATGAGGAGGCGTGGTCACGTGATCAAATTCAACCAATCAGAGCAAAGTCGAGGTCATGATTTATTCCTGTCTTGTCAAGCCACCAAACTGGCGCCAGGTATGAGTCATCAGTGTTGTGACAGTACGATGGCATCATTGGGAAAACCCATTGCCAGGGGTGGGCGTACCAGGGTCAATGACCTCATGTACTAGCTTACGGTTTCAAGGTCAAGATCTATTCCTGTCTCAACTCGTCTTGTCGAACCGCCAAACTGGCGCCAGGTATGAGTCATCAGGATTGCAACATTGCGATGACGTCATCGGCAAAACCCATTGCGACACAATTCAAGGTCATGATCTATTCTTGTCCCAACTTGTCTTGTCGACTCACCAAACTGGCGCCAGTTATGATTCACCGGGAAAATCCATTGTCACATATATAAGAAAGAAGAAAGAGCTGCCAGGGTCAATGACCTCGGGTACTAGCTCACGGTTTCATGGTCATGATCTATTACTGTATCTACTTGTCTTGTCGACCCACCAAACTGGCGCCAGGTATTAGTCAAAGAGAAAAACCAAGGGGGAAATGTTGCGACATCACACGCAATGATTACGTTACACAGATTGAGGAGGCTTGTCTTGTCGAGCCACCAAACTGGCGCCAGTCATCAGGGAAAACCCACTTCCGGGGAATGTAACGACCTCATTCAAGGTCACGATCTATTCCTGTCTTGTTCAACAGCCAAAATGGAGCCAGTCATCAGGGAAAACCCATTGCCCCATTGAAAAACAAGAATAAACTTTTGCGACATTGAAGGAGAACAACAGGTCTTTAACTCCATGTCGTCATGTAAATAACCAAAAGGTAAATTAAGGTCAGACTATATACTGGCACCAGGTATGAGTCCCCATGGAAAACCCAGTACTAATTTTTTTTAATAAAACCGGAAAATACAAGTACCAACATGTTTGAAACAAGAGCCAACATGTCTGGAAAGGGGGTAAGGAGGAGGGGAGAAGGTTCACGAGGAGGGAAGGGGGCGGGAGTGGGAAAACCAACAACCAATCAGAGAGCGAGGAGGCGTGGTAACGTGATCAAATTCAATCAATCAGAGCGCTGTACCCATACGCCGTACTAGCTACTCACAATACTATGCCCTTGTGGTGTTTCACCATTATAGAATGCCGGTTTTTGGAGTTCTACGCCAATTTTAACTGAGTAGTTAATGTGACTTTGACTTGTTTAGTTTAATTATTTTTATTCCTTACATTTATAACAATGGGATCATTTATGGGACAGAAACTCTAGCGGTGGTCTTTGTATGGATAGGTATAAAAGCGTACTCCAAATATTTGATAGCCCTGCTTCAGAAGGAGTACGGAAGCTTTGGTGACAACATTCAGTATTTAATACCTCCACCTTTTCGCTGTAAGCACTTACAGTCAAATTCGGGGGTACAAGTTGTGGACCTGAAATATCCGGGGCTAGCCTACTCAGCTCCACCCGCCTAATGGTCCCGATGAGAAGATATTTCGACTACTGCAAGTTAAGCTAGCTGATGACAAATTAAAGGTAATTTTATATAAGTTGGAGAAGAATGATGTAGGATTTTAAGTGTCAACAGTAAACATTATTAATTGGTTGAGAAATATTAAGAGGGGTAGAGGGAATCAACTTTCAACTTTAAGGACTATAAAATTTGATTACTATTGTATAGGCACTTATTTTTTAACTTAAGGTAGTCAAATAGGTATAACTTATAATCCACAATAAAAACACAATTGATAGAAAACAAATGGCTCGTATTGTTTTGAAAACAATAATTTTTGAAGAAATATGAATGATACACCTAGTTGGTTTTTTTAGTGTCACATTTTTTTACATTTAGATATTAATTTGTGAGATTAATATTAACAAACCATAATAAAATAAATAAATATGGTAATAAAGTGTAAACCCTGTCCCCCAATCGCTTGATGGAAAATACCGTTATATATTTTGAAAAGTTAGATATTTTTTTAATTATTTACTATTAAAAATTTACCATACCTTTCCAAAAGACTAGACATATGCTACGTATTTTCTTGAGCCGGTTATATATATATATATATTTGTTTTTCATGAAGAAAACGCTGGAACATATACACTGCACAAAATGTACGTTGAATCCCTACATTATACGGAAAATTTTGCAGAAATCAGTGCATTTATTGCTATTATAGTACTGTTGGTGTAATAATTACCAAGTAGGTTTGCCTTGGGTTTAACCATTATAATCACCTGGGTGTCAGTCCATGAAGAAGCAGTCCCAAAAGCTTGTGTAGCAAGGGTGGCTAAGCCTTCCAAAACTTCAATGGGACAGTTTTTGAGTTGTCCAA
The DNA here is from genome assembly GCA_902151425.1 of Timema shepardi. NCBI lineage: Eukaryota > Metazoa > Arthropoda > Insecta > Phasmatodea > Timematidae > Timema > Timema shepardi. Next base: position 69,172 of record CABFVX010002047.1, on the reverse strand, counting down.
GTTCGTAGGCTGCCTCCCTACATTGACGTTCAGAAAGAAAGAAATACAATATTAATTGCATATGTGTATGTATCAACAACATTTTTAAAACATTTAATTGTTTTGCAAAGTTTGGTAACTTTTGTACAACAGATTTATAAAATACGTATAGTGGATCATATGCTTTCCTGTGGGCCTAACTCCGAGATGTTTCGAGTTGATTCCATTGCGAGATTGGTCGTTCACGTGACACAATCTCGAAACTTTTTCTATTTAGCTATTCTTGAAAAAAATTTCGTTACGGATTGAGATTTTTTCATTCGGATAGATCTCACTGCGGTTCTACCTCTCGGAATCGTCAATATCGCAACAGATAGTTCGAAAATATTTGTTGTTGGACAAAATGTAAAATGGCGTAAACATAGCCTTACTATTTGATAATAAGAGAACTTGAAGAATTTGAAAATGAATTTAATAGAATGCCACGTATATTTCGTGAAC
>CABFVX010002047.1:50709-66514 GCA_902151425.1 Timema shepardi | reverse complement strand
ATGATGTAATAAGTTATACTAGTAATAGCTTTTTATTTAATCGTTTAGCGAAACAAAGAAACATACATAAAGTGTAATCGGCTTTTGCTCTTTGCTTATTCTCTTCCAATCCAATTTTATTTAGACTTTATCTATGGCTAACCTTAACCAACAAAAAGTAAAACCGAGATAAAACGAAGATGTCGAAGACAACATTTTTGTTATTCTATTGTTTAAATGGCTGAAGGGTGCGTTCACACAGCTATAAAGTAAATCTCAAATCACAATGTTTGACACCGGAAGTTCGGAATTTTTCGCTTAATACGAAATTAGAAGACTCAACACGAATTGCGAGATTATTAACTCAGGAATGGCTACTTTACGGATATGAAATTACGAGTTCGAGTTGAACATGGCGAGATTCACCGTAGTAAGATAAACTCGCAACATCTCCGGGATAGACCCACAGACCTCGGTTTTAGTAGGGTAAAACTAAGAACAAATGTGGTGAACAAAAAAAATTGCAAGAACACATTTAATGTTGCTTTTCTAATGCATTAAGTGTGGAGAATAACATACTAAAAGTCGGCCTAAATAGGATAAACGGAAGGGTTCCTATTAGGCGTCCAAAAAGTGGCTGCCAATGGCGAAATATGAGTGAAATGTACGCAATTGTTTTAAATGTACATAAAAAAATGTGTTTGGAATTGAAAGAGAATATTTATGAAACAAAATGATATATTTTTGTATTATTCACATCTTTAAAATGAGTGCTGATGAAGAAGTGTGTCCGTTGGGTCAAAACGAGCTTGGAACTGACGATGGAGTCAACATTGGTTGCAAAGTAGCTGAAGGAATTAATAATGCAAGAGTTGAGCGAGGTGGTAATATCGTTGTTGTGACTGAAACTGCGGTGTTCAAGTCGTGTTTTAAGAATTATGTTAATGAGAAGGATATTGAGAGACATAATAGTTTATTTTCAAACGCCAATCATCAATAAAATGTAAGAATTCCGATTGGGCCCCATAATATTAAAGCAGATTATTTATTTTGTGGGAATCAAATTGTTACCAGGAAAGGTAGTTTTGTTTATGATGACTATAGATATGTTATAACTGAGAACTTTGTATACAAGGTATTGGCACATTGTAAATAACGAGGTGATGAATGTTCCTTGTCTGTTCAGGGACGCATTGAGTACATTTTAGAGACCTTCACGCAGCAGATTGCATATACTATAATCCATGTTATGTAAATTTCCGAACTGGTCGATTTACTGTTAATTATGAATGGACCTAAGTTCTATCGACCTGTTAATTATGAACGGACCTATGTTCTATTGACCTTGACGTTCCTGGTAGTGGGGAGTGGCGAAGCCTAGGGGACAAACTTTAAATTAGGAGTAGTTCCGAAATATGGCGATCTATATGGGGATTTAGGGGAACGAAAGTTTTAATAATCTTTTATAAACTATTAATTCAATATGTGTTAAGTAATTAAATCTCTTTGTACCTTTTTTAGATATGTAATTTTACCTTGATGTTTTTTATATCTTTTATTTTTAAAATGTTAAGTCTTCAAATATTATATTATTGGTCCTTTTTTTATCTTAAAAGTATCTGATTGGCCATTCCATTTCTCACTGTTTCCTGTTCGGGGAGATAACGACTTTACCTCGGCCATTCTCATTTTGGATCCGATCAACGTGAGACATAATTTTTTATTTCTCTTTCTTATTTTTAATTTTATTCAAGAATCTTTTCTAAATTAACATGTAGTCTTTTTCCTTTTTATTTCTTTCTTGTTTTTGGGGTTATGAGTTAAAGTTTCCGTGTAGTTATGTTGTCTAATTAATTACCTTTTAGGTTTCGGATTATTATGCATTTTTTTGTGGTGTTCTAATGTAACGCAAATTGTCATCCAGGATGCCTGGCTTTTTTTATATTATGGTTTTTGTATCAATCGGCATCCTATAAACCACGCTGTTTTAAATTAAATAGAACAGGGGATTAAGAATAATGGTTGAAGACCTTTCTTTGTATTAATTTTTATTTTTTTGTTTTCTCTGTTTTACAGGAAATATCCATATTTAATACCTAAAACAAATCGGTAATGTAGTAAATGTAAACGTTTCTCTTTTATTTTAAATTAATCTTTTATTATGTTTTATTACCATTTTTATTCTCTTAATCTTTTATTATGTTTTATTATCTTTTACTCGCTTAATAAATAATACAGTCCTTTTGTAACTGATTTATGATTTTAAAATAATCACGTGGGAAATCACGTGTTTTGAATAACTATCTTAACCTCCTTTTTGTATTGATTAATTAACTATTTATGCTCTCTTTCAGTCTTGGCTAGATATATATAAACTTTTCACTAAAATCAATAAGTGTAACTGGTCACCTTTCAATGAGGCGATCAGTACATCGAGATGTCCCTGTGAATTAAAGAGTTAGGTATAATCATAAGAGAAACAAAGCTTGGCGTCCTAAAAACACTGATCAAAACCAAGCGTTTTAAAAGACATGTCACTACTTTGAGGAGAATTATGACCAACTGACGCTAGCAAATAAGATTATGGAAAACATGGAGGATAATCATTTGGTTCCATTCAGTAAGCAGTATCTTAAGTCCAAGATTTGGGATACTATAGAGGTTCTGTATTCATGGCTGAAGGTGAGAGACTTCATTATATTGTCACGTTTCGTCGAAAAACTAGCCAAACATTACGTGGATACTTCAACATGTTTAATAAATATGACGAGGAAGCTAATAAAAAGTGAAGGTATAAACTGGAGCCAAATTAATAAAAAAAAAGACATCAAAACATCAATTACATGTTTCAAGGGCAAATACACTAAACCTGAATAAATGAAACCAGAATCTGATTTAGAGTACATTCCTGCTAGTTTGCATTGTATACATAGACATCTTCAGGTTGTGAAGAAAAAGTCTTGGAAAAGAGAAAGTTTTGTATAAGCTATTGTTCAAGATGTGCTTACAAGGAGTATGATAGCCCCATTACAGGTTGGACTAGCTGTCTAAATGCATCATCCCTTACGATCAAGATTCTTGATAGACACTTTCTATGCCATGGCTTACTGCTCATCAGACACAAAAAATTTGAGCTTTCAAGAAAACACTGCTTCTTATATTTATCCTGATGTTTTAGATTATGCGAATGAATTCGATATGATGGTGTTGGTTTCAGCCAACAACGTAGACCACAACATTGTGTCAGTAGACGGAAAGGGTGCATAACATTTAATGGAGATTACAGTGGCTATAACCACAGGATGACCAATCATGCAGACAATTCTTGGACAAAAATCTTCGAATTAAACATCATTGGCCAAACACTAGTGGACATCGTAGAGTACCGTTTTGCAAAACACACATACCATGCTGTATAATTTAAACAAGTACCCGTGGTAACTGATGTGTCTCATGATATTGACATATTGTGGGAGATATATTTTCGATTCAGTGAAAAAGTGCCAAATTGGCAAGGATTGATGCATGTACTGGACAAGAAATGTCAACATTCTGGCCAGTCATCGGTAGTCTTCCTTCAAATGATCGATATGTCTTATGGTGAAAATACATATATTATCCACTCTACAGTATTTCTACAAGCTAGCAGTGAATTACAACGTCCCCGCAGTGGTCACTTTTGACCATCCACTGTTCTGGAAATCATCAGAGATAATAAATGAAGTTCCTTAAGATAGTTTGATACGAGGGGTTTTGTTATTACTAGGGAGTTTCCATTCATTGACTAACGTATTGGGTGCTATAGGTACATTAATGAATGAAAGGGGCATTTCATACATCTTAGAGACAGTATAATTATGGTGAAAATGCAATGGTGTACATACTGAGTGCATAAGCTCTCCAACGATCAACTCGTGAACATCTGCTTCTAAGTCAGTGTCTTACAAAATAGATTGCAGTCAAAGTGATTAAACGTGAGCTACGATACATAACTTCTGCAGGAACTCGAGGTATCCTATACTTGCCTGGTGGCTGATACAGTTGATTTGGCAACTATATTGAAATCTAAATGCATTGAAGCTATTAGGTTCGAAACAGAATAAATCAAGCGATGGTTCGGAAATGAGCAAACTGTGGTTAACTACCATAAAATGTTGGAAACAGTCAGGGAACTCCTAGAAGCCGACCAAAAAGTGTCGTGGGACATTTATTTCCATGCTATGTCTTATTTCTTACCAATAATCGCTGCTGCCATGTCATACACGCTTAAAGAGACTCAGACGTAGATAAAGTGAAAACAACCATTTAAATAAGTCTACAACCTTCATGAGAGAATATACAAAACTATTGGTATTTTTGCTGTATCACGCTGCAATTGACTGCACGGATATTTATTTTCAATATATATATATATAGCATCAAGGTTCTAAAACAGTTACTTGGTGATGCTGTAGGCTCTGACCTGTTGTTTTCCCATGAAATTTTTGGTTGTAACATTACATCAGGAATATACGGGGTCGGCAAGAAGTCTGTTTTTCAAAAGGTTGTTAGTAGTGATCATGTTTTTTCACAGTTGTTCGAAAATCGTCTGTACTTCAAACGCAGATAGATACTGTAGAGACCACTGGCCGCAAATCAATGATATCTATGCTTAAGGGGATTTAATTTGAGTCTCTATTATCACTACGTTACAGCATCCTTTGTAGGAAAGTATTCACTGAAATACATTTGTGAAGCCCGAAAGACAACCTTCACTGTTGTTGAGTTTACTTATATTATACAGTGTTTGGGCAAAATGACGTCATGGATCCAACTAAATGGGGATGTATTATACAAGATGTAATATTTTTTCCATTAATGATGAACATTAGTCAAGCACCAGAGAAACTTATTCAAATGATCTAATGAAATTGTTCTACACGATGCAACACAATGCGATGCTGTTACAAAAAATTTGGCTTGAATGCAACACTGCTTGTGCACATTGTCAAGATGGCAAATGTGACAATATGAATGAGCATGTAAAATTATTAAGGAGACTAGTTAATTGATCTGGTTAGTAAAATACATATTAACTACAATATATTCCATTCATCGTAGGAATTGACTTCTGAAAGGCCTTTTTCCCTACCATAAATCTACAATATAGTGGATATTGGTATGAAAAAAGACCTTTCAGAGAGTAATTCCTACCATGAATGGAATATAGTTGATTGATCATGATTGTAAAGGCATTTAAATTTGGTTGATTATGCATTAATATATTATTTTTATTAGATGTAATTCGGTACAGGGTATGGAGGCCAGAGGTATGGATGTAGTATCCGAAGAAAGGTATCGATACTGCACTCATTACAAGTAAAGGAAGAAAATCATCGATACCTTACCGGTACTAGTATCGAAAGAAAAGTATCCAAATTTTAATCTGGATTATTTCATCTAGCTATAATAATTTCAATTATTCATCATAATTGTACTTTCATGTTTATTTAAAAACTGAACACTATAAATATTGAGCTCAACAAAAGCTTATTTTGTTTAGTTTGTGATGACCGTGCTCATTTATAAAGGAAGGGGTAGTAGAATATTAGACACTCGCCTCGTCGCCTGGTGTATTGATAAACAAAGATGAAATAACAGCTATGAATTATAATGAGCTAAAAGATATTGAATTCTAGAGTTGCTTCTGGCTTATCATGAAGAAAATAAGTGAGAAATGAGAATTGAGAAATAGTGTTATTTGTTCTTCCTCCAAAGTACACCTTAGAAAATATTTAACACCAGCATGAGAGAAGATAACAAAATAGTTGCTTCTTTCTATTCCGATCCGATACCAGAGTGTGAGTACTAATATCAGTAAAAGTATCGAGTAAATAATATATGTATCGAAGCGAAAATATCGATATTAGTAAAGTATCGATACTCATTTCACATCCCTAGCCACGGGGTGTACACATTGTATAGTATTTAAATTGTTAAACTATTATTACTGAACAGAAAATGTTTTTTAACAAGGCCTACAACTGAAAAAAGTATTATATAAAGTTAACAACACTTTGTTATAAAAGTATAAATGATTGAGTAAACTCTTAAAACTCAACTAGTGACTTAAAATACTTCGTGGCATCAACCCACGAGTGAGAGTAGGTGTCATGTGGGAAATACAGCGAACACTTCGGTACTTTATCTCAGTTTTCTAGACTTTATCTTCTTCTTATTTATTAAAGTAGATATTAAATCGTTCTCACGAGGCTGAGTTGACCCCATTCCTGACCCACTGCTTCACATAAATATCTGGAAGCAGCGGCGATTGAACCCGCAACTTCTGGATATGTAGCTATGAGCGCTGACTACTAGATCATAAAGGCTTATAATCCATTTAAAAACAAAGTTTAATTCAAATACAAAAGGTTTTTTAAATATCAAATTAACACGTCTTATGTTATATAGTTCAATGATTAATCACATATATTATTGGATTTTAAATGAAAATATTAATTTAATATATACCTATCCCAGCTACGTGAAGTATGTATTTTAGTTGTTGTCTAAAACAATCATAAACAGTTAGTTATTGTACGTCGCATGTTCATAACGATATATAGAGTTCATAGCGCTAGTTCATATCGTGGCAAACCATGAAAATAAAAAGCTTCAACATGCACATTCTTTGAAGTGAAAAGTGAGAAGTGTCATAAGGGTGTTTTTATAAAATGATGAAGTTTGTAATAAACTAACGATTGCAACATTTCTTTAAGCCAGCCCGTTTCCAACATTAACATTGCTTATCTATACATGGCATGACATATTTCAAAAGATATAAAGAGGGGAATCATACTATTAAGTGCCTTCTCTATTACTAATGAGAATATAATAAATGTCAACAAAACTAATAAATAAATAGTCTATGAACCTATAGGTAGGTACTAAATATTTATCAAACATTGTTTACAACAACCAAATGCTCCAAAATGTACTTGTAAGCTTTTGGATGAATTCTTTCAATCTCTGTCCTGTTGAACCCGCACAGAATGTGCTGCAGGTAGGTTAAATCATAGTAGGTGAAGTCTTCAGGTTCTTTGTAACTCCAGCTGCAACGCACTGCCTCAGCCAAGGCTGTCAACTGCAACAAAATAACTTAAATATGATAGCTTCAACATTTAAAGGGCGATTTATTTTAATATGTTGTTTCTGACTGTGACTCACTCTATTTCTAAATAAATATGAATGGCTCCGTTTTATTGTTTGTTTTGATGTCCATTGAATGTCCTTATTTAAACTCTATTATTCGATTACTCGATTTATTTTAAAGAGAATCGAGTAATTACTCGATTGTGGCCCTCACTACTAGTATCACTGCTGTTAGTCTTATCATCACCCAGCAGACACACTAGCGAAGCCCAGTGTTGAAGGCCTCAAGCTGGTAAAAGGAGCGCAGCAAAACCCCCGTAAGGTTGAGAGTCTGTTTCTTACTTGTATCTGCTCTAGTAGCACATTCTAAGTCTAGATTCAAAAGTAAGGGGGAAACCACATATCCTTGTTTCAATCCATTATGTATTTGGAAACATCTGATAAGTGATAAGTGACATCCAACCCGCACTCTGTGAAGGGTAGGTATCTGTCAAACATACCTCCGTTATTTTAATAATATTAATTATAATTGTAGTAAGGATATATAATATTATAATAATCAAGGTAGAAACAGGTATTATACTAAGAAGTGACTTGATATTCAAGGAAAAGGGACCAGATCAAACTAAAGGAATGCAAACTTTTATTATCACTTTATAATAATTTTATACTAGAACTTTATATTTATAAGCTTAAATCTCACATTAATAATTATATTTTGTTATATTAATTCCTTGACAACCTTCTAGAGTTTCACATACAATTATAACTAAATATATTCTTAGAAGCTAAATTGTTCCTTAGCCTTGGCTATTTAACCTTATTATTTCTTATAATTCAACATCATTTAACCTGATTATTGTCTTGTTACCATATATTTTAAATTGTTATATGTATTGATTCCAATAAAAGCTCATTAATTTTAGTTTATGTACTTTCTATTCAACTGCTACATACTTGTCAAAATAACATTAATTATATTCAATTGTTTAAAAGGCCTACCTTCTTATCATTTATTTATTAGTTCAACATGTCAAATGGATAACTTTAATCAACATTTACTTAATTATGTTTTGACATTTTCTAATTTTGTTATCACTAAAGCATATCTAATATCAATTTAAGCATAAATGTTGTAGTTCAAATCTTATTTTATTCCCAATATTACTAACTTTTAGAAAATTAAATTTGTCAACTTTCATTTTTCTCTATTATAACTAATTTTTTGTCTTAAAATTATAATTCATTTTATAACCGTTAAGGTTTTGATATACTTATATTTTTAGTTTATTTCATAAAAATTTAATAAACAATTTTTTGACGTACTAAGATATCAAGTCACTTCTTAGTATAATACTTGTTTCTTCCTTGATTATTATGATACATTGACAAATTTTCTAGGTATTCCAAACTTAACTAAGAATTCATATGATTTGTTTATTTTAACTGAATTATGGGCCTTTTTAAAATCAATGTATAACTGATATGCCGTCATGTTGTATTAAAACTTATTTGCACTCTTTGTCTAGTAGTAAAACAATCTGGTCCATTATTTATCTATTACAGCGAACGCAACACATATTTCCTCAATTATCAGACGCGGTCAATCACATTAAAATTATGTCAGATACAATTTCTTGGCAAGTTGATAGTTGTGATATACCTCTATAGTTATTAGTTACACTCTATTTAACCCCCATTTTGAAAATAGTTATTAAAATACCTTCCTTCCATTCTTGTGGTTGGTCCTTAAAATGTATAAATGTAAAATCGGTCAACATCATAACCAGCGACGAGTATTTATCGCTTTTCCGACTTTAGGCTTTTTCTGTGTGTATGCTAGTAGTTCACTACTTTCATTTATATATTTGATAGTATGAATATCATATATAATATAAATATATACATATATTTACATGATATAAATATATGATCTACAGTATTTATGTGATAGATAAATATATATTATATTTATATATTATGTATTTATATGATATTATTTATTATATATTGTATATATATTATGTATTTATATATAAATAATATAAATATACATATTATGTATATATGTATTTTATAATATATGTAGGCCTAAAAATATTGATATATATGCATGTTGGGCCTAGAAACTCAGTAGGGGATAATAAAAATGCTTTCAACATAAAAAAAATGCCTTGGAAAGGACAGCACTAAAGGATACCGACCCGGCAAAGGAATACTGAAAAAAATTAATTAATGTACGTACATTGACGGGGAAAGTGGAAGAGATTTAGAATCTCATCGAGAGGGGATCTGAGGAAAGTATTCAGCGTGTACTCGATTGGAAATGAAGGAGGAAGAAGAAATAGTGTGGGAGGGGTGGTGAGACAAGGGCTAAGGGAGGTAGTAAAGGGGATCAATAATATTGATTTTTTTTTAGCACCACGTCTTACTACCCGTTTGAGCTAAACACTGATAGGATACTGAAGTTGAAAATAGGAGCGAAGGGCGTGGGCATGAAAATATTGTAGGTGTACACTGTACGCCCCACGGTTGGATTGTACCTCTGAGGAGGAGGAGTTTGAAGAAGAGCTACAAAAACATCTGGGTGGGCAGAGTCTGGTGCACATATTTTAACAGAGAGATACGGCTACGAGGAAGTACTTAGATCATATGGCTGGGAAAGCAGGAATGAGCAAGGCGGGAGATTGCTGGATAAGTGTGAAAGAAATGGGTTGATAGTGAGGAACTCTTGGTTTAAGAAAGGGGAAAGCCACAAGGTGACCTTATTCAGTGCTAATTGTTCAAATAAGTCTGTTGTGGACTATATATTTGTGGACAGATTGGTATGGGAAACATCATGGATGAAAAGGTAATTTCATCAGAGGCCTTACACATGACCATCGGTTGTTAATGATGAATCTCAGAGTAAAGACTGAAAATAGGATGGGTGATAACAAAGAAAGAAGGATAATTGTGTGTAAATTGAAAGAGGAAGACAATATAAAGGAGTTCCAGACGAGAGTACAGGACAACGTGTCAAGGGATGTTCTGGAGACAGGGTATGAGGAATGGAGAAGATTTAGAAGGTTAAGGGTAGAGGCAGTGGTGGATGTCTTAGGGAGGACAAACAAGGCCAATATAAGTAAATCCCTTGGTGCAATGAGGGATTGAGAGATATAATGGGTAAGAATAATTCAGCCTTCATGTAGAGGTTCGAGCTGAGGATGGTGGAGGCAAAGGAGGTGTACACAGCAAGAAAGAGGGAAGCAAACAAGTTAGTGAGAGAAAAAAAGAGAAGCTGGATTGAGAAACGGTTAGAGATTATGGAAGTTGATAGTGAGGGGAGTAAGAAAGCTATGTATCGAATAGTTAAGAGTAGAAAAAAGAAAAGGGAAGAGAGTGTGATAGTGTTTGATATGAATGAAAACGAGGTGGATAAAAAATATAAACTTAAGGAGATCTGGAAGGAGCATTTTGAAGAGTTGATGAACTCAGAGGGGAGAATCGAGGAAGAGGAAGGTAAAAACGAAGAATCAGCAAACAGAGAAGGTAAATGGGTATAGCCTGGAAGAATGTTGACGAGGTACTGTTGAGTGTATGAGGCCAGTTTTAAGATGCTGAGGGCAGTGGGACTACTGAGACTGCAGTGGCTGCTGTCCCGAGTAATAAAGATAGTGTGGAACGAGGGGAGGAATCCTTAAAACTGTAAGAATGGGCTGATTTTCCCTATATATAAAAGGGGGGATGGGAAGAATTGTGGGAATTATAGCGGAGTGACACTTATGTGACATTGTGCAAAGATATTTGAGAAAGTTCTAAAGGGTGGTAAAAAGGTTAAGGGAGGAGCAGTAAGGCTTCAGACCAGGTAGGCCCACAATAGATCTAGTATTCGCTGAGAGGCAGTTGCAATAACACCATTATGAGTTCGGGAAGGATCTGCTGATGGCTTTTCTAGACATGTAAAAAAGCTTATGACAGTGCGTGCATGCGTGGGGTGGGAAGACAGGTAAATGTAGAGGCTTATGTTCGAGGCAGACCCTGCCAGTGGCTGTAAACTGTGCGTGGTGGTGATGCTATGCATGTTTTACATTATAAACCTATATATTGGATACATATTTATATTAAAATATATATATTATATATAATATAAAATGTACTTACATGGTTTACATTATATCCATTATGTATACTCAGTGGCGGCTCGTGAGTAAACCTTAAGGTAGAGAGCTATCTTTAAAATGGTTAAATTAGCTAGACAGCAGCTTACTTTATACCTTAATACCATCCTATATTTAGCTGACAAACTACACTATAAAATGTATAAAAAGGAAACTTAATAAAAGTAAATAAAAGCTATATATAAACGTATAACAATTCACTTGGTTCAGAGCCGAAAATTATCCATCGTGAAAGCCACACACACACACACATTATTAATTAAAAATATATAAATAGGTTCTTAACACTATCTTGAACACTTCACACACAATATATTTTAAGAATTAGTGTATCAGTAAGTATATCGTTTGAAAAAAATATATAATCTTCAGTTTTTGTCTGGTATCTCACGAATCATTGACTGTTCTATAGACAACATGGCCAAAGCATTTAATCTGTCTTCACTCATGGTATTTCTTAAGTAGGATTTGATTACTTTCCCTCCATTGTTTTTAATTTCAAACTTTTATTCTGATGATAAAGAACAAAAATTAAGTTTTTTTTAATATTGGAAACTTTCATTATTCATTAAAGTGAGCGAAAACGCGTCACACTTACATACTAAACAATTCAACGACTGTCCTTATCTATGAGCCAGTCAGCCAACTGCAGCCAGGGCCGCCTAGAGATCTCAGGGGTCCTAGGGCAACGTAATTTTTTTTGGGGGGGGGGGGGCTTTCACCAAAATAATAACATAAACTTGTNATTTTTTTTGGGGGGGGGGGGGCTTTCACCAAAATAATAACATAAACTTGTTTTATCTTCCCATTAGCAATGTCTAAGGCGTCACCCAGACTGCCCATGATGAGTTCGGGCCTTGAATCTAATTCGGGTGTACTGAGGGTGGTTTTTCATAAATGGTTTTCCAATCTTTCTCCGTGTAAATACGAATGCACTTCCTCTTAAATTAGCCTTCCTATCCCTAACATACTAGCATAGTTAGTATTTAGTAAATAGAATATATATATACATCGAACGGATACCAGTGAAACACAGTGACAAACTTTTAGAATGTAATCGGTTTATTTTTATCAAGATAGTCAAAAACTGGTTAAGCTACATAAGTAATTTCATTGAAATACTTAAGTACGTTCACTTTCATATAATTTAAGAACAATTTTTTGGGCTTTCATTTAAGCGAATTCATCAATAATATCCTCAAAATTTATTTCCTTAACAAGATTATGTCCAATGCTCAAACTTAGCAAATGGCTTAGTCTATCCTCACCATTTGCTGAACGCAAACGGTTTTTAACCAAACACACCTTAATAAAAGTGCGCTCCTCCGATACTACTGACACAGTTAAAACTATTAGGAGTCTTAAACAAATAAAAATATGTTGAAAAACTGTTTCTAGACCCTTTTGAAACAAACAATTGAGCAGTTCAAGGGCAGAGTTCATATTTCCACTAACACACTCGCTCGATTCTGTCCGTATTTTGTAAAGGAGTCTAATTTTTCCTACGAGATCTTCTTTTTGAAGGTCCTGAAAATATGCTGACTTTAAAGCTTCAGAATGAGTGGCTATGGATGAGGTGTCCACATCATCTGTTGGTTCAAAAGAGGCGAGAATAATACTGACAATTCTACCATTCTATCAGCCAGGTTATGTAATTCTGACAATAGCATATCTAATGTAGGAATGAATACCTGCACTTGAATCTATTTTCTGGATAGTCAAACTTGTAGCCAATATCCCCTCTCTCGTCATGGAATTTTCATTCTTACGAATTTTTGAGACATTCAACTCGGGTTTGATTCCGAAGTTCAAAGCGACTTCTTTTGATTCTGTGATTCTGTAAGTAAACTTGGCCAGGATTATTTCAAAAATTGAATCACCTCCACTAGGTTCTTCACATTTTGTGTGCTCTCTTCCATCGTTAGCCTAAAACTTTGAAGGTCCTTGTTCTTATTATCAATGCACTGCAAGACTTTGTATCATATTGTAGTGAGAAGGATGAATTCAAACCATTGCAGCCACTCAGTTAGACTCAATACATCTGCTTGGCTCTTCGGGGGCATGTTAAGCTCCTCCTCAATCCTAATAAAAGAATCTAGAACATCTTTATAATTTTTCGTCAGAGGACGAACAGCATCTACTCTTGCAATCGATCTAGTTTACAATATAGAGTTAAGAGAGATATTACAGTATTTTGTAGAACTTTTTATCTCGTGGGACTGACAAAAAATACATTGTGGATTTTCTGGATATTTCAAAAATAGATTTTCACCTCTAAACTAGTTTCCATAACATATATACCACAAAGATTTAACGTGTGCGCACTGAATGGGGAAAATAGGCTTGAGGACTCTTTTAAAAAATTCTTGCTTTTACACCTTGAAATTTACCTGACATGCTAAAGGCGTTATCGTAACCTTTTCCTCTGCACTGTACTAGCTCTAAGTTACACTCGTCTAATACCTTCTCGATCTGTTCTGCAATGTATGCTCCTTTCTACTTATCAAAGTTTATCAGCTTGATGAATCTTTCATAAACCTTCCATTTTCAGTTTCGTTGTCTTACATGTCTGAGAACAAAAGCTAAATGCTCAATGTGTGATATACCAGGTGTGCCATCAACGATAATGGTATAATACCGTGCTCTTTTCACCTCCTCAAGGATATAGCTTAAAATCTTACTAGCACATAGTTTAAAGAATTCGTTCTGGCTACCCCATGATAGCTAGTAAACTTGCATTCTTTGGCCAGATTTTTTGAAATAAGCTACAGTTTCTAAATGCTGTTAAGTTCAGCGTTGTACCTTCCCACAAGCTGGATTGTTGACAAGAAAAGGCCACAGACATCATAATCTATAGTAGAATATATTCCATGGAAAGGTAGATTTCTTTGGGCTAATTAGAATGTGACATCAATCACCAAAGTTCTATCTTACGCCACTTCTCCTCTTACTATTGCCTGTCCAATACTTTTTTGAAATGCTTCTTCAATGCCACCTTTGCCATTAAGGGTCTGAAATAATTCCTTCCACTTAACATAACTTTTTTAATGGTGTGGGTTTCTTTCAAGACTCCTTACTTTACTATAAGGTTTTTTCCAATTATCACTAATCCCGCCTTCGCAGAATTTGGACTGGTACATCTGAGGCTCGCCTCTGAAGAGACTACATGGAAATCAAAACAGTGCTGCGACGTCTTCACCCCATTCAATCCAATCACTTGGAAAAAACACACCATTACAAAGACATATTGTAAAAATTCTGCCATAAGAATCATGAGGGAATTTTTCCGAGTTTGGTGAAAGGACCCATTAGCACAATTAAATCTCTCTTCTTATTATTAAGGTGCTTCCAAGGGGCTGGGACGTAGCTACATGATTTTTCCTGAATACTTTCATCTTCAGCAGTAGGCCCTTTAGTGTTTTTCAATCCCTCGTGTAAATCACTGTCCATCATACGTTTCCTTGTTACTCCCAATGCATGTGTTTCCTGGTTCTACCTCATTATTACTAAGAAAAACAGACTGTGGCTTTTAAAACTCAGAATTTTTCCTTTCGATATCACAGTCTTCTTCTCCCCTTTTCTTCGCGCACCTGTTCAGTTTCTTTATGCTTCCTTCTCGCTGATCCAGACTGGTATGTACGCTTAATTTTTCTTATTTTTCTATTTCACCTACAAATTAATAACTACACAAGCATCAATAAGAGCTATATATATATAATTAGTATATTTAAATATTTCTTCAATTATTAAGAATAAAAATTTAAGAGTAATATGTAAAAAATGAAAAACCGGTATAAAGATGAAAACTAATATAAATAGATGCATTTTTTCATTAGTGAAAATAAAGTATATAATACTTAAATGTCTTAAGACATTCCTTTTATTGAATATAAATAATATATTTTTGTGAATACTTGACTATCTACTAACCTTATTGCTTCACTTAGCCCATTCAATATTTTACAAAAAAATGGGTAGAAAACACTCATCGCCACTTTACACAAAATAGCACTTCAGATATACTTATCATTATGGATTTGAGAAGTATTCAAGAAGTAGAGAAATGATTATCAGAACAGATTTAGCGTCACAAGATAGAAAAAAACAATCTGCGTAAACCCACATTATTTTACTGCGCATTAGGGGGATCAGTCTATGATCAGCGCTTGCATGCTTCACACCGGCTGCCTGGAATTAAGTGCTACACTTTCTAAATAAAAATAAGCTATTACAAATGGTGTGTTTTAATGTGAGTGTAGTTCTTCTGGCTGGTGTAGCTTAGCCTTTCTGTCTATCCATTGTGCCAACCAACTTCTTGGAATAAAGGTAAGCTTATAGTTATAGTTATTATAGTCTAGGGTTTTTTAAAGTTGTTAAGTTATAGTTACTGTTTTTGCTTTGTCATACTAATATACCCTCTCGGCCTCTCCTCTCCTTCTCTGTTTTGTCATTCTCAACAACCCTGCCCCCTCCACACACACACACACACACACACACACACACACAACGCTATACTCCAATCCCACGCCTGTCCC
>CABFVX010002047.1:0-50203 GCA_902151425.1 Timema shepardi | reverse complement strand
CCCCCCCCCCTCCCCTCTCGCCAATCTTCTGGGTGGCCCTGACTACAGCTGGTGCTAGTAGCAGACCACACTTTAGCTCAGCCCCAAAATCTTGTGAAGGTCAAATAAATTAGTGACGTCAGGTTGTCATGGCAATCACTCTGAACTTATGTAGAGCTCGGGGTTTCTTCTGACCAAGCCCAGCCAGCACAGAGGCAGAGTACATATTAACAAGCGAGCGTTTTATGTCACGAGCTGGCGTAATTATGGTTTTGCTAATATCCTCAATAAAATGGGGAAGGAAAAAATTATATATTTTTTATTTGATTTATGTATTTTACTATGTAATGAAAAGATATGAGAAAATTGGTATGAATTTTAAAATATGTTTTGTTTCTTCTTTTTCTTTATTTTGCAGGGAGGGCGGTGCCCCAGATCCCACTTTCACGAGCCTTCCCTGTATATATTGTACAGAATGATCCAAAAGTCACGCAACCCTGTTTTTTCAAGGATGATTATCGCAGAAGAACATGGAAAATGAATATGTTGTTTATATATATGGCAACACTGTGATGTTGCCCAGTTGTTTTGCAGTCCGTGGGACCTTGAGACGTACACTAGGTCTAGTCAGTTGAGTTACAGCTTTTTGAAAGTGTAAGATGAGTTTTTCATGGCTAGAGCGAGTATTCATTTTGGAACATTATTTTAAGGCCAATTCGTACATGTAATGCCAACAATCATTTTGGGCGTAGTTTTCCAGAATCACACGTGCCGAATAAATCAGCAATATGCCGAATTGTACATCATTTTCGTGAAACAGGCAGCGTGAGTGACAAGAATCGTTCTGGACGGCCTTCCAAGTCCGAGTGATCAAAATTTGAATAAGATTAGGAAATTTTTAGAACGGTCACCCAGGAAGTCCCTAAGAAGATTATCACAGCAGACTTGATTGAGCTATGGAACAACGCGAAGGTGTACGAGGCGGCTGAAACTTGTACCTTACAAAATTCAAACAATTCAAGAACTCAAGGAACCATACAAAGTGAAAAGATTGCTATAATGTGAATGGTTCCGAGAACTTGTGACTATGACAATACTGGCTGGGTTTTTTTTGTTGATTGTGTGATTTATAAGGGCATGACCTAACACTCCCTGATTTTATATGTGTGGATACTTAAAACAGATAGTGTATGCAAACAACCCTTGAACCATGGCTGAACTGCAAACGAACATTGATAGGTGCATTTCAACCACAGGTAGCCCAAGTAATGATTCGTCGTGTGTCTACAAATATGGATAAACGAGTGAATTTGTGTTACAGAAAAGGAAGATCACACTGTAAACACCTTCTGTGATTTCCTTATGGTTTATTATTTGGCTTACGTGGTTTACATTAGATATATATTTTATTATTTTATATGGCACAAATTATAAGTTTTTTCTTTAGGTTGCGTGACTTTTGGATCGTCCTGTATATTTATAGAGTGTATATATAAATTGTATATATATATATATATAAATTGTATACATGCATATATTTATCTTTCACATAAAATTACTATAAATATATATACAAAATGATATAAATACATAGAATATTCCTACATACATTCTATATTGCTACGTTTCATAGATCTAATTTATTGAACTTAATTTTATTGGCACTGTCCAATAATACGAATGTAAAAACATAGCTTGTGTTTTTATAATAATAGTGCCAACCTGTTTTCCGTTAAGGCCGTGAAATTGTCCCAGTGCAGCTATGGTGTCCACTTCAGAAAAGGTAATGTTGAAGAAGTCCTCTGGATTTATACCAGCAGTGGCCCAGCCCAAATGCTGCAGACTCTGTTCGGGTACGGCATTCACGTCCCCATGGACCTGGCGTTCAATAGGTCATGGGTATTTAGGCTAGGTCTAGATTCATGTGTAATACTCACTAATACATATGAAGTCGAAACATTACTCTCGATGATATATTTCATAAATAGTGTACAGATCATAAAGTAAATTTAACTTACCACTTTTTACTAATTATTCTTTAACTTGAGCAGACGTATGACTCAATAAGAATGCAAGTATAAGTTCTAGCCAATTACAATGCCAGGATACACCACAAACAGTAAATAATTTTTTTATGTTTAAAAATCAACATTTAGGCATATTTGTTTATTATTAACTTTGTGTCTTAATTTTGGCGTCAATGACTAATAATTGTAATTGTGATTGAAAAAAGAGGAATGTTTACATTTTTGTTTCTGTTAATTGAAAAGTATTTCTATGCTAAAATAATCTTGACAATAATAAAATTAGAACCGAATAAATAAACAAATCTTATTTAATAGTGTACTATATACTAACTAAATTAGGTTTATTCAATGTTTTAAAATATAAAATTTAACATTCGTTGTTTTTTCAAGATAAGCTTTAGTAGATGTATTTTTAGAAACCTTGGCTGTACCCGAATAGTCTTATTTATGTGCTGTCGCCTTAATACGTATCCTTGAGAGTTGAATGGGAAATCACGTGATCAAGTGTAGATCTGTCCGAATATTCACAAAGGATGCCGATGTATCCCTCTTCACGTCCTTGGATCCAAGGATGTGAGTCGCACATCGTAGAAACGTCCTCGTTCGGCCTTGTTGTGGAGTTCAACCGGCAACTATTCTATTATTATCTTATTTGGCTGTCAATTTTTTTGTTTTCGCCTCCATGCATAATTTTACATTGCCCACCATTTCAATTTTATGACCCATGTGTTGATATTATTGAAATGTCGTGCAAAAAGAAGTTGCTAAAAATCTGTAAGTATGCCGAATAATTGCACACTTTATTTAAAATAGTGTAAACAAAGTAATAACTCCTTTAGGGCTTATAGATGGCATTTACATGGTTTCTAAAATCATTGCTAGAGAGCAAAACTACGGACCAAGGGATGTTTAGAGGTCGTTGGCGTTCGAATAGTTTGATGCAGTCTTCTTTTGGGAAGTGCGTGGCGAGTGTGTATTAGTCAAGACTGCACCTCACGGGTCCTTGACAAGGATCCTTGGACTATTCGGATAAAGCCTTTATCTACTATAACAATCAATATAAATTGGACTTCAACCTCTTGTTTCATCGTTAACCCTCGCAATGTACTATGTGTGAATTTAAACCAAAGCTTAGAAGACAACAACGTGTTGTAATTGACCAATGACAACGCCCTCTAATGTATTATGAACCTGTGGCAAATATCTAAACATTATTAATTTTCTGCGTGGTGCTGCCTTCACGGCAGAAAAAGATGGAGCTCTTCAAAGCCTTCAAACCTACCTCAGCATCCCCGCTCTTCCTCCAACGTTCCATCCCACTAAATTTCCAAACCCTGCCAAAACTACCGTTTGTCTCGCGTAGTTATATTTTTGGGATTTAAAATTATAATGATATGATAACGAGCTCTAAATCAATTTGAATCTTTGTTTCACCCTACTATATTTTATTTCTTAATTATCTATATTTTAGTTTCTTAACTTTCCGTTAATTTAAAAGTTACACCGCTTTTTATAGAACAATAGGGTACTACCTGAACCGTACATATTTGTTAATGCCCGAGCTTTGGGTAAGAATAAGAGATCCTATTAAGTTGTAATTATTAATGTATGAGTTTATCTTTGTGCTTTATGTAATTCAATTTAATAATCATGGTTTTACAAGTTGAACGTGTGTGGGATATCTTTCCGAAAGAAAGTCAGTGGAAGGACGCGTTAGCGAAGGTCGGCTAGATCTTGATTCACACGTTCGCTGAAAATAGAAAGCAGAATCTGCCTCAGAGGCGCAGCAATTTACACACTTTCAGTTGATCCATGATGCATTGAAACACTAAGGTAAAACAGTTGACTATTTTATTTTCTAGTAGATAGATATATAGTTACTTTAGATCATTGTCCCGATGGATGTTTACAAATTATACAGTAGCCCCATGGCTAGCAGTTTATCTATCAGCCACTTTAATGTTTTACGCGCATTATAAACTGAATTTATCTGCCGGATAGCTATATGTAGGATAAATATCTTTTTAGGCAGAAAACGCAAGATTGGTACTGTTTTTAATGGTGAAGGCATGCGTATAAACCCTGCTGCGACCACTACAACCTAGCTAGTGGCTAGAATGCTCAACATTGGTCGGTTAAATGATGGCGGCTAAACGAGCACAAGGAAACAGATGGCGTCACGTGGACGCCGAAGTTAGGTTGTCTTGCAAATACTAATTTTGGTGTCGCCAAAATGTAATCAATAGCGTGGTACAACTTTTACAAAATTTCATTTATTGTACTCACATTTAAATGATTCATTTTGTTCTCTTACATTCATAGTTCTACAAATAGTTTTTGTCAGTGTGTATATAAGTGTGAGCTAAATGTTCTACAAATAGCCTGTAATTATTTTTTATATTATTATTATTATTATTATTATTAGCACCGCGTCTTACTACACGTTCGGGTTATACGCACTTACGCTAATGTGTAATGGTAGGGTGATTGTGAGATGAAATGAAGGACCTACAGTTTAACGTGGAATCCGAACCACGGTGGAGGCCTGGCATTCCCCATATTCACAAGATGTCTTGTCAGAGGTGAAGGAAGGGTTTGGTAATCAGATAAATCTTTGCCGGGACCGAGGATTGAACCCCGGCCGCCAGCATAGAAGTTCGACACCTTACCCCGAGACCACCAGGTCACCCTATTTTTTTTTTATAAAAGTGTGAATTAAATGTTCTAACTTTATATATAGTTAGAGCCTGGGCCTGTGCCTATTAAACACGTAAACCAAGATTTTTTTTTACCTAAAAACAGATTCTTATAGGCAAAACCCATTGATCTCTACAATAGATCTGAATAAACAAATGTGGCTGAAAATTTCGCAAAATAAAATAAATATGTTAGTAAAAGCTTTGATGAGCATAACTCAGTACGAAACTGGTGTGTTTTTTTAATAAGTTGATGTAAGCTAATGTATACGATGATTTTTGAAGGAAGCTCGTTTGGAAGGCTTTATCTCGTACCAGAATCCTACCCTATAGTATGTTTAGGTCGGATAAAAGAACTTCCAAAGGGAATTTATAATTCCATTCTACTAATATACTATAGTATTCTGGTACGAAATAAGGCCTTACAGATTGGTATTTTTACTAAAATCAGGGTTTAGTAAATACCGTACTTCCTACAAACCTATAACTGGCAAAACCTTATATAAAAAACTCTTTATTTATTCATTTTGCATGGTGATCTTCTCTTGGCCTATATATATATATATATATTTGCATTTCTACCTTTTAATGACACATTCATTAAAATCCATCACCAGAATCATCACTGCTGTCTATAATCGGCATCGTGTTCCCTCCCCATTTTGAATACCACATAACGTAAAAGCGTCACTATGTCAACGCTTATTTTAACTTTCATACTTAAATCTCCCGATAAAAATGTGATGGATTGATGTATTTTTTTCTGGCCAATAAATGCTATCTAGCAATCATAAACGCATTTTTAAATTATCAACCCGGTAAAAATATTTATGGGCCAGATTAATATTTATCTATCCAGGAGTCATAAGACTGGCCCTCGATAGTTTTAATAAGCGTACTATTTTTGACAAACACTTTTTAGTCAACCTATAGATGCTTCTGGGAAACAACTGAAGATGAGAATATGCATATTATCAAAGAAAACTATTACTACACTGCCATTGATATTACAAAATAGTTACTTTTAGATTCTGTAATTGTATCTAATTCGTTTAAAAAACATTACTGTTCAGCAATTCTATGTTTCCATATAATCTAAAAGTAATAAATGTATAAATTTGATATTTTTGATAACTTAAGCAAAAATGTACAAGTAATGAATATTTTCCTCAACTCCGGAAATACTTATACACTCCACCCATGCACGAGTGGGCCTCCACCACTGCTTATACCAGAATGTAACTAAAGATTATATTTCTTCTATCGTTCAGGGCTAGGTAATCTATTCTATCTTAGATAAACTTGAATGTAGCATAAACATCTCGCTTGGTTCATCTATGGTTTAGTTCAGTTAGAATTATAGTGTAATCGATTAAGATCAGACTGCTACTTTTTGAAATAAATTGAGTGTGCGTTAATGAACTGACCTTGACAAGTGAGGTCCAAATGGCTCGTGCCTGCTGAGTTTTAAGGGGATCCTTGCCAAGAATCAACAGGCTTTTCTCTAAATCTTCATCGCTCAACATCTTTATATCTTCTGGAGTAAACGTACTTCCTGAATCAGCTTCTTGGACTTCCTGGTATGTCAATCCGGCAGATGGTTCTTACAAAATATTATAAAAAAATAGTATACTATTGCATTAAAGGTGAGATTAATATCAGTCCTCACGTTGACAAAAGCCCCATCAACATAGTTCCTAGCTCCTTTTCCCAACATAGCCTTTGTTTGGTTTTTATATTTAAAATTGTACACACATGTCTTATCCCTGAAGGGAATCAATTGATTTGAGTAATACTTTAACCACAACGTTTAATTATTATAAGCCGTTGTTTTTGTATAATAATTATCGTGCACTGTGTGTTATGCACTAGTCACTATTAGGTACCGTACCATATGTGCTATACAAATATACACCTAGCTTTAAAGATTATCTACACAGATAAAGATGTCACTGTGGAATCTGTCATTAATGTAGACTACTACAAATTATGTATTGTCTACAAACAGTTTCACTCCCATTATTGTCTGTCAGTAGCACAATTAACTTAATTTTCAATCCGAAATTGTCAAACTCTATTGTCAGAAGGAGATGGACACTGTGCATCTCCAAGTATACGTTGTATTAAGTTGAGTCAATCGGAAACACATACGAGGTGTACTACTGTATTAAACTAAAATGTATTGATACTTATTTCAAGATAAAAGTTTGTGGAAATGTAAAATAAATTGCATTTTTCTTTAGTTCGCCACGTCTTGTAATTAGTGTGGATTATAGACATACATAATTTACTATATTAATTAGTGATGAAGAAGGTATAATTTTAAATGAAACATACCCGCATTTTCGTGGAGGGATAGTGAGGAACCATTTAGAAAAATATACCCTCAGTAAATAATACAGTAATTCAAACCTCGTCACCAGCAATACACTCTACAAAGAGAGTGGTGCCTTAGACCATGCAAACACTGATTTAATAATGGGTTGAAATTACGTCTTCAGATATTACATTATGGACATTCCTTGTTGAAACATAAAACAAATAATGTATATTACAGATATGCATCTGACAAGCGGGTGCGTAGGAATGTACTCAAAACACTAGAAACCTTACATAAACGGAATGATTTGACGATGCTTACTAATGTGTGAACATTGAAACGATAAAGGGTTAAAACTCTTGTGAATTTATTAGTGATTCCGTCCTATCCACCGACCTGATTTTCACACTATCTGGTATTACATCAATTATGTTGTGCTACTAGCTACTAGCGTTGACATAATAATAAGTCAACTAGTCAAAAATACTTTACTTTGTTAAATTAAGTGAGTCGAAATAATATTTTCCAGTGACATTTTGATTTAATTCAATACAAACGAACTTTCTTTTGAATACTTTCTGTCATTTGAGATACCCAGTAGCTTACTTTGTTTGAAATATAGAGCATTACTTAATTTGATTGGGCAGGAATGAGATGGATGATTAGTAAAAAGGTTGCGATAAGAAAGTAGAAAAAGAAAATTGAAAAAACATCCACAATGCCCCAGGAAGGTTTAACCCTCGATAACCTTCCTTTAAAGTAAAAATTATGACGTCGAGCACCCTTCTAAATTGAATTCAAATTAAATATAATGGTAAAATAACAACAAAATAAGTAACCTAAGTTTATAGTGTGTTTTGTTTCACTATGTTTAGTTTCTTAAGAAAGTGTTTAGCTATGTAAAAGTATTAAAATAATAATTGATGTTTGGAACGCACTATTCTTATTTAACACAACGCACACGGTAATTGTACAACATGACTGTTACTAGACGCCAATAAGAAGGGCAGTTTTAAAAAATGTATTCATGCACTACACTTTTGCGCACTCACACTGTTGGTTAAGGGGTTAGGCCTAAACAAGCATGATATTTTAAATATGTTTCGACACTCCCACTAAATAAGTGATTGTTTACAGTCATACATATTGTTAGAAATACAGATTATTTAGGTATAATTACTAATTAGCTTAGAAAACAAAAATAATAAACAACTTTATAGGCATATTAATGTCAATGAGAAGCATTCATTAATACTCTCGTCTCGTCATTTCAATTGCAGTACGGAGTGTCTGCAAACGATCACGTGGAAGAGGATTGATTAGTATATCCGCTAGCTGGCCTTCAGAGGGTAGCTGCTTGAGGTCAGTCTCTCCGTTCTCATACTTCTCGCGTATGAAGTGGTGACGTATGTCTATGTGTTTAGTTCTCTTGTGGAACTTTGGGTTTCGTACAAGACGCATTGCACTCTGATATCATCTGCTAGAACCGTGACCTCTCCCATTTTTTCCCCAATGTCAAGTAAAATATGTCTAAGTCAGAATACTTCTTTGGCCGCAACTGACGCAGCAATGTACTTAGCTTCGGTAGTGAAAAAGGAAACGGTTTGTGGACGTTGACTAGCTCATGTTACAGGGTCATTACTCAATTGAAAGAGGCATCCAGTTGTGGAGCGTCGGGTATCCAAATCGTTCGCGAAGTCCTAGTCCGAGAAGCCAATTAATAGAGGTGGATTCTCACTCCTTGTAAATTCAATGTCATAGCTGGATGTGACTTAAATATTTTAAGATGCGTTTGATTGCATTCCAATCACTTGGTCCATAGTTTGCCAAATTTATCTACTCACATTTTCAACTGCGTGCATAATGTCTGGACGATTAACTATCCCAGCAAACATTAAGCTACCAACAGCTTCTCGATAGGTTAATTTTATTCCTTCAATTTCCCCTTTGTTTGAACTCAAGTGAGTGTGTAGATTAGCAGGCACACTGATTGGCTTAGACTCTTCAAGATTGAATCTCTTGATTATTTGTTTGATAGATTTGGGCTGATGTAAAAATATTGATCCTTTAACATTGTTCTGTTTTATTTACAGGCCCACAAAATAATTTTGTTCACTGATTGTGACATCAAAGGCTGCCTTCAGTTCATCGAGTACAAGTTGTAGTACCATTTTGTTTTCAGCCATCATCAGCCCATCATTAACATAGAATGCAAGTAGACCTTTGTTTCATTGAACTCACATCGATAAACACATTTATCTGCAGTACTTTGGCTGAATCCAAACATTTTCAGGAAACCATCAAACTTTTCGTTCTAACAACGTGGTGATTGTTTGAGGCCATTTAGTGACTTTCTTAACTTGCAAACAAGTGTAGCATTTATGCTCCAAGTAAACAAAATGGGCCAGTCAATCATAATACACTTACCCAATCTCACCGACCAGGCCAGGCACCTCGACTTTATAACACGTCTAGTAACAACAGCACCCAGCGATCAACTATCAGCGCCGAGCCAAGTGCCGCATCTCGCCGCTAGAGACCACCACCATGCTCAATTCCACCCAACATCAACAAAAAGAACATGCTAGAAAGGGGTGGTAATTGCCACTTCTTGCTAGAAGAAAATCGACGTTTCTCCCTTCCTGTGTGTTTTTCTCAGTGATCCCCACCTTTTTCCTTCTCGATTGTTCGACGAGTGGGCTCCATATAAAGAACCGTCTGTAAAGTGATAGACTACTCTTGGATTAGGCTTGGACAATGTAGGACGAAGCAGGAGGCTTCCCGGACATATTAATATAATGTAAGATGAAATTCTTATTCGGCGTAAACTCTAAATATTATAAACTATTCAAAATTACATTTCGGTCATTCCTTTTTTTATATGTAATTATTTAGTTCTGGTATAAATCTTTGT
Source organism: Timema shepardi (assembly GCA_902151425.1). Taxonomy (NCBI): domain Eukaryota; kingdom Metazoa; phylum Arthropoda; class Insecta; order Phasmatodea; family Timematidae; genus Timema; species Timema shepardi. The sequence continues at coordinate 40,267 of CABFVX010002047.1, read as the reverse complement.
TCTTTTGCAGAGCAGTCAATTTAACTTTTATTTATTTAGCTTGGGAGTTGTGTTGCTATATTAGCTTAGTGTACATTAATGTGGGAATATTGTTTATAACGTTAGGTCAGTACTTTTCAAATGTGATTAATGTTTGACTGTTATACAAATCAATTTAACTTTATTTAGGTCGCTTGAGAATGGCGTTGCAAATATGAATTTAGTAAATATTTATGTGGGGAAGTTCTTTTAGAACATGATGGCAAATTTTAAATGTAAGGAAAGTTGTGCTTTACGCTTGTCAGGAATAAATATACTATTATATTTTATTTATCGTACTTGTAAGTGTGTTTCAGGACTAGCTAAGTAATGATTTACTGAGGAAGGTTAGATAACTAGAGTATTCCTGTATATTCACAATTTAGTAACTTTGGCGTATTATTGTTACTTAGGTATATAGACAAGGAACTTTAAAACATCTAACGAGTATGTTGTATTTTCACAACGAATATAGAAATATGTGATATTGCAGAAGTCTTCTATAATATTAGAGATTGTCTTACTCAAAGTTAATGATGCCATGTGTTGATAGTATATTCACATAATTATTTCATGGTATTTAATAAAATATTAGAAGAAGAAGAAAAAGGAAATGTTTATTAATTTTTTTTCTTTTGAATGATATCGATTGTTATTGTTGAGCTTAGTCAAGGTCATTTGACTACTATTGTATCTAGGAGGAACTCTAAGATTCTTTCAAAATATATGCATTGTTCTATAATAAAAGTTGACAGAAATTAAACCTAAATGCTCTTAAGACTTTAAATCATTTACTATTTTAGTTACGACATATTATCCCTAGGTTAAGTAATGTTTACTATCCAAACTCCTTTATACTAAGTCTTCGTCCTCATCGTGAAATATTAGGTATTCAGTGAATGTGGACCGTATTATTTTCCACTTCTAGTAGTGAGTTGCGTGCGCTGGGCACATGTTGTGTACCCAGCATTTGTATAACACAAAAAGAAGTTATTCACATTGCGCACTTATATTAGATGAATCTCCCTTTTTTATATATAACATTTAATTTTGTTTGTATATGTATTTGAACCCCTCTAACTTTAGAGTTTGGGTTACACAAGGTTTTGATCAACATTTATTCCGTCTGGTGGTAACATGTTGTTATTTTCCTTGAGTTCACCATACAAAATGCAGTTTTCACATCAAACTGCATGATTTCATAGTTGTGTTGAACTGCGATAGCGAGTAGGACTCGTATAGAGTCATACTGTATTGTGGGAGGGTAGGTGTCATTGTAGTCGACTCTTTCTTTCTGTGCAAAACCTTTAGCGCATAGCCTTTATTTATATCGTGAAATGTTTCCGTTTCCGGTGCGTGCCCAGTGCCCAGGTGTCGTTCTTTTCCAGTGCATCCAGTTCTTCTTTGATTGCATCAGTCCACTGCCCTGCATAAGAACTATTAATGCTTTCTCGTAGGTCTGTGGTACATCTATTTCCACTAGATTAGCTTCATGGCGTTTGGTCGCAGCTCATAATTTGCTTCAATGTGCCCAGGTTCTTCATCGCTTTGTTCGGGATGTTGAGGTACGTTCTCCTGCTGAATTCTTTGATCGGAATGATGTGTGTTTTCTATCACTACTGGGACTACAGTGTTTCTTTAATGAATGAAACTACTTGAATTTTCATTGAAACTCACATTTCTTGAAACTGTAATTTTACGTGTACTTTGATCCTGCAAACGATAGTTGGTTGAGTTTCCATCTTATTATCCTATATAAATGAGTTTCTTGATCTTTGGCGCCAGTTTGTTTCGCAGTTCCTTTGGTACATGCATGCATGGCTGACTACCAAAGGTTCTTATATGTGACATCACAGGCCTTTTTCCACTCCACATTTCATAGAGCGTCGAGTTTAGTGCTTGAGAGGTTGGAGTCTTGTTTAGAATGTAATCAGTTATGTTTATTGCCTCTGTGCATAAGTATGTTGGCATATCCTTTGCATATAATATTGAACGTGAACTTTCCATTATGGTTCTCATGTCACGTTCGGCTCTACCATTTTGCTCAGGAATATAAGGTGCCGTTGTTACAAACTTAATTCCATGTTTTGACACGTACTCTTTCATTCTCAGATTACAGTATTGTGTCCCATTGTCAGTATTTAGAGTCTTAATAGAGTATTCATATTTATTCTTGATCATCTTTGCAAAATCTTTGAAACATACAACAGCATTTGCTTTGTGCTTGATGAAAAATACAACACGATAGCCTGAATGGTCATCCTTAAATAATACAAAATATTTAGCACCCTGAACTGATGATGATGACATTGGACCACACACGTCACTATAAATGAGTTCGCCTGGTTTGGCCTTGGCATGCTTTGAGGGCGAAAACGGTAACCTGTGCTGTTTACCATACTGACAAGACTCACAGAGGAAATATTCAAGGTCATTAATATTTACACCTTCAACCAATCCTTTGGTAAGTATTTCACGCAGAGTTCTCTTATTTATATGTCCAAGTCTCTCGTGCCACAATTTTAGACTACCACTTGCAGTGAAATTTAGGCCTACTTCTTGATGTGGGCTCACTGTACGAATAACATTCGATACAGGTTGTTGGTTTCACGGACCGATCTTGCTACTAGCTCACAGTTTTCGTAAAATTCTGCATATCTATCTTCCTTAAGGATCTTCATCCCTTTCCCAGTTACTACACCTTCAGAGAATAGACGTTTTATTAGTTCATTTATGTACAACACATTTGTGATGAGTGAGTCACACCAATTACCTTTGATCAATTTTTATTTTTATGTTTCTTCTTCCCTTCACAGAAAGACCTTGGTTGTTTCCATGCACAACACTCGTATTGTACACAGTCTCTTCAAACTAAAAAAAAAATCACGACGTTTAGTCATATGTGCAGAAGCGCCACTGTCCATTGTCCAGCTATCTTCGTTGGTGACTGCTGACATTAGCATAACATCGTGCTTCTCTGCACCGAATGCTGAGAAATGACCCTGTTGGGAACGGTCACTGTGAGTGTTTTGCTGTCCGTTTTCTCGGGGTTTCTTAGGTGCACGACAGTCGCTTGTGTAATGTCCTTTTCTTTGGCAATTATAGCACGTTACTCTTGGTTTTCCTGATCTACTCCTTAGTTTTTGATTGAACTTTTGAGAGCTATTAGACTTTTAAAAATCGCTCTTCAAATTTGTCGAAGATGAAAATGCACTTTCCAATTGTTCATTTGATGTAAGACTGGCCTCTTCATCCAACAGACGTGCCGTCATATTTGGGATTGTCTGTGTAGCCTCGTCTATTGAAAGCCAAGCTTGTCTGAAGCTTTGAAATTTGGGAGGTAGACTACAAAAAAATTTAGTCATATGTCATTTAGTCATAGTCATATAGTAACATTACTGAGTTGTTCACCAGTCTCTCTCATATGTCACGCGAGGTTTTCTATCTTGGCAATATGCTTAGAAATGAAGTCGTTGGCTTCCATCTTGTAATGATGAAAGCTTTCGTGGACTAGTATTTTGTTCATTTCTGATTTTTGCTCAAAGATAGAGTCTAATTTATCTAGCATTTCTTTAGACGAGTCGCAATTTTAATCTAATGTGATCTGTGATAGTTCCATTGCTGTAGTGAGTATAAACATAGCAATTGCGTCATCTTTGTTCCACTTTTCTAGTTCTTTCTCTTTGTCTATTGCCGGCTTTTCTATAGCACCTTTTGCTACATCAAAGACTCCTTTTGCCCTTAAGGCACAGTTCATCTGGACTTTCCATTGATGATAATCATTTCCGTCAACCTTATTTACGTGTGTCACGTCAAACTTTTCAGCTATTATTTTTACTTTGGTCTCGCGAATTGAATAACTTCAAACACGCGGCACGAGGCTGTTTGCTGATCGTGCGAAACTAAAAAAAATTGTGAATCATTTCGTTTCCAAACGCGAACGCGAATTCACCAAACGGGTTAGTGAATTATCCAACGAACAGTTTTTACGGAATATTACATGAATATTTACCCAGTTGTTAGGTGTCTGGGCCCATAACCTATTAAAACTATAATTGAGGTTTGGAACGCACTATTCTTATTTCTTATTCAACACAACGCACACGGTAATTGTACAACATGACTGCTACATGACGCCAATAAGAAGGGAAATTTAAAGAATATATTCATGCACCCCACTGTTGCACACTCACACTGTTGGTTACGGGACTAGCCTAAACAAGTATATTTTAAATATGTTTTGACAAAAAGTTAAGGAAAATGCGTAATAATTACAATTAAAAGGAGATGGGCAACGTTTTCTGGGGGAAACTTTTTCAGTAGAGCCCACATCTAGACGCAAATCAAATGCAGGAAGTAAGAAATGAAAAACTTAATTTAAATTTAAATAAAATATTTTATCCCAACCTTGTTTTTGTTAACCATTCGGAATGAAAATTAATGTACCGAAAATTATTACAAATCTAAACATAACAAATGATAAAATATAGTCCTAAATCCTACTGGACACATCTATAAAAACAACTATACTTACTTTGAAGATCAAATTGGAATGCCAACATGAAAATCGCTTTATAGCCAAAATATCTGAAAATAGAAAGTACTTATATTATATTGATTAAATTAACGACCTCATTGTAAAAAGCATTAATCAAAGTTAAAGTATTATATTATCAAGCCTACCGTTGCATTGCAATACGATTTTTATTATATTTTTTGTAATCAATTATATACATTGAGCGTTTCTATATAATGTTTATTTAAATGCAAGGCCTATTATTAAGAAAATTTAATTACGTTGGGTCTACCCTTTAGTAAGCTAGCTTGTAAAATGTGCACCAATGTGATTTAACTCCATGAAAAAGATTGCGTTACCTCCATTAACATTTAATTTGGTCTCTGCGCATGTTAGTTAACTTGAAGGCTCATTTTTATTGATTAAGATAATTTATTCAAATTCCAATCTCACTGTCGTGGATCCTTCCAATGCAATCAAGTGGAAAGTCGTAAAATGATTTATTATTTAGAACTATTCTTTAACAAAGAAGTGCCATCCTTTTACATGAAAGTACTTTTTAAGCTTTTTACACTGATACAGATCCACACAGCATGAAGAAAATCTTGTTATCATAATATAACATCCATTTCTACATTAATTCACCATATGATTTTCAAAGTTGATAATGAAATTAAATTGGTTCGTGAGAACGATTGTACATTTGCGATCTGAGTTAAACAACATTATGATGTTTACGTGTGAAATAAACACAATTTGTATTTGTAATATAATAAAATTCCTTAGTCGAATGCGTTGTATATTCTGTGACAGGAGCATGCACTTATATCGATGTAAAACGTCTCGAAATATTGACATTCGTTTCGGGTACGCGTATTCAATCAGCAACTCCAAGACAAACCCCAGAGTAATATGACTTGTGGATACAAGGATCTGGTTGTATTCTCGAAGGCGCGGCAGTAGGCCTAAAGTCAGATGGCCTAAAAGTCATTTGGCCTCAAATTCAGTTGGCCTAAAAGTCATTTAGCCTAAAATATAATGTTAAAACCTTCGGATATCTCCGTAAAATAAGCACTGTTAGTTTTTTCATCTGATTATAGATAGCACAAGTGATATTAGATGGTTTTAAGATATTTCTAAAAACATAGACTTTATTTAAACACAGACTTACTCTATTGCATTAAAAACTCGAAAGCTCATTGCTGCACTCACGAAAGTACGCTACCTATCCCTATCTTGAGCTGGTTCTATCCAATCTATCTCATTACATTCTATGTTTCTCAGGTCTATCCAAATGTTATCCTCCAACTGCGTCAGGGTCTTCCTAGTGAGTGGTCTTTTCCTATTGGGTTTGCCATTCAATACCTTGAACGCGGTTATAAATACTCCCATTCGCGCTGCATGACTTGCCCACCATAACCGGCAAGATTTTATTACCCTACCAATGTCTGGTGATGAGTACAGGGTGTGCAGCTCATCATTATGTAGCCTCCTCCACTCCTTACTATCTTCATTTATTTTTGGATTAAATATCTTCCTAAGCACCGTGTTTTCGAACACCCTAAATTAATTTTTGGCATGTAAGAAAAGAGATCACGTTTCACACTCATAGAGAACAACCGGTAAAATTATAGTTTTGTATATTCAAAGTTTTACATTTTTTGACAGCAGGTGAGACAACCTGTATTTATTTGAGCAAGTATGTTGAGTATCCATGGATGTTTTATAAGGCCTAAAGGGGTCTGCGAGCAAAAACGTTTAGGAATTACTGCACTAAAGCAATGTTAACTCATATAGATGCAAAGAATAAAATTGATCTATCCTAAAGTTTAACTAACAATGACGAATGAAACAAGTTTCGCATACCAACACCAATGTCATAATTCAATTAGTTAGCCGGGTCGATATTCTATTCTATACTACTTATAAAACAAAGTGTCGGTCTGTAGTTAGAAACTCTGTGTGTATGTCGTTCTGTTGTCTAAGATCTTTGGAATAGCTTAATTTATTTCGATGGAGATTTTTAATGTGTAGGATATCTATACAGGTAGGTTTTTCCATATAATCCATACGTTGTCTTATCAGTGAGCTAAGCAGTGTCTATCAGTGTCTAAACGCAGGGTGGATTGAGAGATAAGGCCGCTGCCTCATAGCTAGAGATAAGAACATTTTTACTCGTACTAATCTTTTATTGTCTAGATCTTACTTATAGTTTACAGGTCCACTCAGTGGATTAAGGGTCTATGGAAATGGAATTTCGAGGGTCCCCTTCACACACAAAAATTAACTTAATTTAGTGTTGAAATATTATGTTTCGTAAATCTAATGTAATTGTGTGCATGAAAAAAATATAAAACCTTCGTTCAATAACTTCCTCCTCAGTTTTATTTTCATCCTTACCAAGCATCATTTTTGTCCAAGCGTTAATTTAAAATCTGAAATATCTTTTGAACTTTTTAAAGTATAATGTTAACTTTTACGGAAAGCCAAGTATTTGACATAAACACCGACAAGAAATTTGTGCAATGTAAACATATCAAAATATTAGTATTTATCAATAAACTCCATCAAACTACCTGTAACTTATGAAAGGAGCACAACAAGCGTTGATTCATAGAATCAAAACTCTCTACATCGCCCTGGAACAGGGATGGCCGACCGCCCTAGCTGCTAGCGGAGGAGTTGCGGGGGACCTGGCCATCTTCAATTCCCGCCACCACAGATCCAATACTACAAGGAGCAGCCCGGCTACCAGCAGTCACTCAGTGGACGCAGGAAATAAATAAGAAATGGGCAAACAGACATCTGAGAATACTGGTGCCATATATGTTATTGTAAACCATGTAAAGTCCGTTCATGGTAGGAATTGTTTTCTGAAAGGCCTTTTTCCCTACCAGAAATCTATTTATATAGTAGGATATTGGTAGGAAAAACGACCTTTCAGAGAGTAATTCCTACCGTGAATGGAGTATTACCTTTTGTTTAATGAAGTTAGCCTAGAGTGGTCCCTCTTGTCATTGGTGGCTATCCTCCCAGACCATACCCTTTGTTTTCTGTGTTTAAAATGTACTTTAAATCAATCTTAAATGCACGTGGATTATGAATGCGGAAAGCTCGTTTTCGTGAAATAGAAATATTTGTGTGGTTGAAGCCTCAATAAGTGAGATCCTGGGTTAAACTGACCCATTTTCCCCCCATCATTCAGTGCTTAACACAGCCGTACTCTCTCAGCGGACAAATCCGTAATTTAGAGAAAAATGTATGCCCTGTACTCTGGACATAATAATATTATTACTACTATTATAATAATTATAACCAGAGCGGTTAGTAAGACGTGGTGCTAAATAATTACAATTCCACTAAGCTATGCCATAGGGACCAGCATGATATTTTAGGGAATTCCCCCATCCCTCGATCCCAAGACAGTTGTAAATAGTCAGTATGTTTGTGTGAACTTCTGAGTAAATCCACGCGCATGTGCATTTTAATTAGTTGGGACGCGCGGCTTGTTCCTTTGTGACTAGTGATGTGGGCTAAAGATTACTACATGTGCTTTCTAATTATTGTAGCGCAGGTGCTCCGAAAATGGGAGCGAGCTTCCAGGAAATAATTTTAAAAATAAGTCAATAATTGAAAATATTTGTTATGATATTACGATCCCTTTTCCAAAGCCTTGATTATTGGTGTGTGTAACCATTTTTATAGCTAGATAGTATTTATTAATTAATCGCATCTATAATGATTAATTGAATCAATATTATAACTGTGATCAATAAAAAATTAAACATGTATATAATTTTTTTACTAAATATATCCAAAATTAAAAACCATTAGACAACGTTTGAATTTTGTCAACAATGAGGTAAACTTTAAACACGAAATAAAATTAAATGAAATAGTTATAAAAACTACTCACATATACCAGGACAATATAGAAAATTATTTAAAATTATTGTCTCGTTTGAGTAGTCGACAAACATGTCCGTGAAAATACTATAAGTAGTAATAGTTGTTATTGGAACCAAGATGTAGGACTTATTAGAAGCAAGTGAACCCTAGTGGGAACTGGCTCTTGGAAGTATTTTCGTGTAGAGACGCGGGTTCAGACCAGGGGCAGGTCTGCACGAACACTTAACATGTGCTTCGAGTCTTTCTTGAATAGTTGTGTATAAATTCATATAGTATAAAGAGTATTGCGCCTTACACTGAACGGCCAGCACTGTGGTTCACCCAAAAGAAGATTATGGTATGTTAAATTGTTGCTTTACATAAAATATATTTTCAAATACTCAACAGTCTCAGCATTTGCAACAAAATCCAGCCTATTGATTCACCCTGCTGTATACGTTGTCTATTACAACATTGTTTATTTAAAACGTTGTCAATAGTCTCTGACCCTCGTTTTACTTAACGTTGTCCCTGACTGGCTAAAATGTTGTTTTTCACCTGATTAAATCAAGCGTCAAGTTTGAATCGTTTGACAAACATCTGATAACCGCCCGCGCTATGCAAGAGTCGTGCAGACCCCGTCACGAGGTGTATTAACTTGGAGAACCACTTTCATATTTTGATTTTTTGTCTATGTCAACCGTTTGTTTTAGTTTTATACCGTTTTCTACCACAAACAAAAAGTTTTATACCCCCACCATTTTAAGTAACTAGCATATCAAAATTGCCACTCCAAATTAAAGGGTAATTTGATATTTATGATTTTGAACTTTTTTCAATGCAAACTTTTTGTAATAATTCTGTACCGCTTTGTAACATAAATTTGGTTTACGTATAATATCTCGCCAGATTAATCGAGATTTATAAAGTATAATATAATTAATATACTACCTCAAAAGCGGATCAAAATAATTTTCATAGGGAGGAATAGGGGTTGTCATAATTATAAATTACATAGTTACTTACAATACTAGAGTTCTGTTTAAAGCCATTTAATAGTTTCTCATTCATATTTGAGCTTCGTATTTTTTAAACATTGATTCTTCTCTTATATTTTTTTTAAATCAGTTAGTTTATATTATAAACTATTTAGAGTGGCCCACCTTCAACATTTGTTTTTGTAAAATAGATCACTCTAGAAACTATGAGTAGTCTTCACCTTGATTTTAAATAAATAAATTATTTTAAGGCCTACGCCCTATAACGAAGTGTTTCTCGCCTAGAAATATTTCAAATTTGGATGCACCTCTAAGCTATTTGGAGTGATTCTCTTTAATTTTTTATTCTAATTGAGTGACCACGTTGTTGTGATAATTACCCAAAATGGATGGGGGTAAAAAATCTTTTTATTTGTGGTAAAAAACTACTGCAAATTGTTTGCATATAAAAACTCCTAAATTCAAAAGTATTACCCCAGAATTAACTTTGAGTGACCACTTTGATATCTAACTACTCAAAATGGATGGAGATGTAATATATTTTGTTTGTGGTACAAAACATTGGCATCAAAAAAAGCTCAAAATTCTAAAGATGTACACACCTCTTAATTTGTAATGGCCATTTTGATATGCTTAATAGGTTTACTCAAAATGGGTGGGGTACAAAACTTTTTGTTTGTGGTACTAAACGGCACAAAACTATTATAAAACATTGGCATTGACAAAAGCTCAAAATTCTAAAGTGGTACTCCTGCAGTAACTTAGATTGAGTACTTTGATATGCTAACTGCTCAAAATGGGGGATTAGGTGTAGGGTACAAAACTTTTTGTTTTTGGGCACAAAACAGTACAAAACTGTGTCACCGAAGAAAAATTAAAATTTGAAAGTGTACCTCCCCGTCACGCACCCTTTTCCTCCCTCTCCAACACCCTTTCTAAGTCATTATTGAACAGAGCTGTCCGATGCTCCCCAAGACCGGGCGGTGTAAGTCGAGTTACCCACATCGTAAGAAAATTGGGGTATATACCAGTTTGCTAGTAATGGGAAGGCTGGGCTTCAAATACCGGATGGGTGGGGGGCCGACAAAAGTGTTTTAAGAGTTTTCCACTCTACCTCTATGTGCTATTGAAAGACGCTTATTGTTAATCATAACCTCTTTTTGTATCACAACAATAAGGTGATAGCAACATAGAATGCATTTACGGGCGAAGTTTTCATGTCGTTAATGTTAGATTACTCAACCGTTCTGGATCGACGAAAGAATTACAAATATTAAACATTACAAAGCAAATTTAAGTGCTTTTACAATCATAAACAAATACAAATGGTAGTTAGTATGTTTATTATAAATAAGTTATTTTTGTTGTACTTTATTAAGTATTGTCTCTTTCTAACATATATGGGGAGGGTGATTGGGGTGCTTTAGTTTTAATCACTACGGTACTTAAAAAGTTAAAACACATCCTAAAGTGCAGTGAGACCTGTATTATTTAGAGCAGTGGTTCTCAAACATTTTACTCTGTGACATTCTTTTCATCCAAGTGAGGAAGTTGCGCCACGACCCTTCTACCCTCCACTACTCTCCAGTGTTGTATTATTTGAATACAAATATTTTGTTTGTTTTTTTCTATTATTTTTATTTTTTCTCTCTAAATATATATTTACATATATTTATTTTACATAATACAAATCATATTGAATATATACAAGTTTTTTTTCCTAGTGTACTTTAGTGTATACCTATGCATATTTTTACATTTTGTTAGGAAATTAGCCTAGTAAAAATTAAAAATCATTCGAATTAAAACAGTTTTATATAAATAAATTTTACATCTTGCGCCCCTCTTTAGCAACTATCGCGCTCGTCTTTAGATGTTGCTCAGCACACTTTGATAACCACTGCTTTAGACCTTGGTAAATAGTTACACCAAAGAAGACTTATGTATTTAGAAACGATAGTATATACTATTTAACTAAATAGGACACATGCTGCCCTCTATTAACATCACAATACATCATAGCGAAAGTTTCCGAGCAAAACTTTAGACATAGAACATTTATTTAAAGTCATTTGGCCTAAAAGTCAGTTAGCCTAAAGTCGTTCAGCCTAAAGTTTAGGCAAAATGACGGGTACTCGTATTCTCCATGATTGCCATCAACACAATAAGAGTTACAAGTTTAACATTAAACAGCAACACAGTTGATAAAATGTTAACTTATGTACAGTAGTCCCATGGCTTCTTTGGTGTTGATTGACAGCTGACGGCTCTGAAAGTTACCGAACCAAATTATGTATCCCTATGACGAACCATATGATTTGCAAAAACAGGTGTTTAGCAGCTGTTAATTCTAACAATCAAAATTTAGGTCTATTCAAGAAACATATATGACTGTTTTATTTATTTTTAATTAATTGTTGACCTTACTTCATTCACGGTAGGAGTTTACCTCTGAAAGGTCTTTTTTCCTACCAATATCCTACTATATAATATTATTATTATTATTATTAGCACTGCGTCTTACTACCCGTTCGGGTTATACGCACTTACGCTAATGTGTAATGGTAGGGTGTTAACGTGGAATCCGAACCACGGTGGAGACCTGGCATTCCCCACATTCACAAGATGTCTTGTCAGAGGTGAAGGAAGGATTTGGTAACCAGATAAATATGTGCCGGGACCGAGGATTGAACCCCGGCCGCCAGCATAGAAGTCCGACACCTTACTCCTAGACCGCCAGGTCACCGCTACTATATAATAGATTTCTGGTAGGGAAAAAGGCCTTTCAGAGGTAAACTCCTACCATGAACGAACTTTATGTTGATGTTAGACCTAGTTTTTTTTTAAATTCAACATTTAATCCCATATTAGTTTTTTTTTTTGTGATTAATTACTTGTTAATAATATGAATAATACCATTATAAATGTGAAAAATCTGAATGTGTATTATTACACAGAGAAAAATAATCACTGTCATAAACCTTTTTACCACTATTACAACAAATAAGTCATATTCATTATGAACTGTCTTGAACCTTTTAAGTATTTTCCAACAGGGTCGCAAGAACTTCTGCATCATCATATTCGTCGTCGTCCTCTTCATCATCTTCAGTCAGGTTAATGATGATAGGTATGTGGATCTCCCTTAAATCCATTTTGTTGATGCTCTCCTTTACAATCTGTTATATTGTTTTAATATGTAGGCCTATTTATGATGACTTTAAATAATTTAACAAACAAAAATTAATATCCTTGAAGATATGCTTAGGCCTATAAAATAAATGACAATGACAAATCAAAAGCTATCATAATTAACAAAAATCTATTTTTGATTCACTTCTCTTAAACAGGTATAACAAAGTTTCTAATAAAACTACAATAACTTATTACTTTAAGTCTTAGCCTGGTATTTATTTAATCAACACTGGAGAAAGACTCGACTCGCTAGTATTTTTTGTTACACTTTACAGATTTTTTTAATACTATAAAAATCCTAAAACCCGAGGTTTAGCCTAGAGAGTAACACAAAACAATCTTGGGGTTAAAAGATATATTTTATAGTCTTGATGCACATACTTAAATTTTAGAATAATGTATATTGATCACTTAGAAACACCCGCTATTTTTTTTATCACACGCTTCAATGTTATATTAGATAAATAATTATTCAAATGTCACTAAAAACCCGTCTATTTCTAAGAATAACATGCTTACACACAGAACTATTATTCACAAAAGAACACACAGATTACTAAGTAGTTGAATTAATATTTAAAAAAGACACTGTATTATTCAAATTTGTAATAAAATTATTAACGGTAGCATTGACATGCCTAAATACTCAACTATAATATAATAATATTTAGCACCGCGTCTTACTACCCGTTCGGGTTATACGCTTTAAGTACGAATTACTTTAATGTATTAGGAATTGGGAAGGTTGAAATAGAGGAAGTGAACCCGCATTTGCGTGGAGGGAGAGTGGAAAATCATTTTAGGAAAAACCACCCCCAGTTTACCCGACCGAGATTCGAACCTCGATCTCCCCGTCCTCAGTAGTTGAGCTCAACACGACAAGCGCGTTAGCCAACTACGCCACCGAAGTGGGTTGCTCAACTATAAAATATTTTGTTCGTTTCATCCGGTAAGCACACACACGTGGTTTTATTAACTGTATTTTATACGATAATTCACTGTTATAATGTATATTTAAAATTGTTAGATTTTGGTTATGAAAATAACCGTTTGGTTGTTTGTATAATTTTGAGTTTTGCTTTTGCTGTTTAATTCAAATTAATTATTAAAAGCAAGAGAACGTTCAAAGTGGCCTTATATGGTGAAAACAATTATGGCCACTAAATAGAAGCTACTTTGCCAGTTGGTGACGTACAAAAAAAGAGGACCTTGTTGCCGGTTGAACGGAGAATAGTATTAATACTCGTGTTTACAAAATTTAAACTTAATATTATTTCACAAACATTTTGTATGTTTCTTCCTCTTTATTATCACAAATCATTTATTTATGTTAAAGATATGGGAGGCCAGCTATAAAAATATTAATAACTGAATATAATACCATTTAATGTAAAATTCCCGCTCTACTTAACCTTTAACCACTAATTGCCACAAAAGTTGTTGTTGTTATTATTATTATTATTATTATTATTATTATTATTATTATTATTATTATTATTATTATTAGCACCGCGTCTTACTAACCGTTCGGGTTGTACGCACTTACGCTAATGTGTTATGCTAGGGTGATTGTGAGATGAAATGGAGGACCTACAGTTTAACGTGGAATCCGAACCACGGTGGAGGCCTGGCATTCCCCACATTCACAAGATATCTTGTCAGAGGTGAAGGAAGGGTTTGGTAATCAGATAAATCTATGCCGGGACCGAGGATTGAACCCCGGCCGCCAGCCTTTATCTCCTTTATCTATGCCGCCAGCACAGAAGTCTGACACCCTACCCCTTGACCGCCAGGTCACCTCACAAAAGTTAAAAGAGAGAAACTAGAATGAATTTACTAGATTTTTTTTTCTTATGTTTGATTATGGAAAATAAAATTATACTGTAATCTTTAGGGAAGTATTGTTATAAGTGATTGATAATATTTAAAGTGGTAATAATAGTATTAATTAGAAAATAATAATTTTTTCCAAATATGTTGACAAAAGCTACTTTCAGACAATGTTGGTATTACTGATACATCTGCTAACTGTCATGTAAAATCACGAGAAGTGATATTTACACTGTAATAGCACACGTAAATACGATGCACGATGCGTGACGTGTTTGTTATTATTTCATCTAAATACTTTTAAATGCTTGTTCTTGTGATAGTGAAGTTCATTAAAAATTCCAATTTTAAGGAATGAAACCACCCTTGTGGGCTAAGTAACACATTGAAATGAAGTCTCCGCTGGCATATTGTTGCAAAACTATTTATTTTTAATAAAAAAATATATCATATTTTAATGTTAAGTTGAGTTGCGTTTAATGGTTTTTTCCATCCCCAGTATAAATTCCTATCTTGTGTTTTATATTCAATAAAAACATGACCTCTTTGACCGTAATGACAGCTTTGATAATTCTCATCACCACTGTGTTTGTTGTTACTTCAGCTGATGATGCAAAGGTAACATTTGACATGAGTTTTTCAAATCAGTCGTCTACGACTTAAGATATATTTTCATAAGACTCATTCTTAAATTTAGCTAGATTTTTACTATTAATTGGGTTGATATACTGACACATTTAAACTTACGTACGTTAAACTTATGTATTATAGCAGATTATGAGAATAGGCTACTTGTTTTTTCATCTTAACCCAATAGGTCTTTGATTAAATGGATAGTTTTTTTGTTTTATGTTTGCATTGTCTGGGCTATTCACATTTTATTGCACAGTTGGGCTAGAGGTGAGAATTTAGGTGAAATGTACCAACATTTGTGTGAAAGAAGAGAGAGAAACATTCTAGGAAAAATCAGGCACAGTTCATGAGGTCGGGATTCAAACCTCTAGCTCTTTCTCAATGGCTAATCAAACCTGATGAGTTTGACATTAGTTAGTGTGCCTACCAATGAAGGCAAAATAGGCTATACAAATATTGGCACAGAATAAGAGATGATCCTTATGTATTTGTTATTTCAGTCAAGCCTAATGGTCACAAATGAAATGTTTTTCTATTAGTGTTTTAGTTTCCAGCTATTAGGCCTGGTTTTGAAGTTAGGTATTTTCCTTACAGTAGGCCTAGTATATAATATTTCATTTCAACCTTAGAATACTTGACTTCCTTCTAATGTTAACATTTTCTCTATATTATTCTTTAATTAGCTTGTTAACAAATCATTACTTCCTTCAGGCTTACCATATTTCATAAATATAATAATAATAATTATTTATTATTATTATTATGAAAACATGGTTTGGTATTTTAGATCTTTCAACTTGAGATGGTCTTGAAAACTTGTTGAGCCATTTATTTTATAATATAATCTTTTCTTTACAATGTTTAAAATTTTTTAGTACCTACGATACAAATCTTACTTTTTTGTATACTTTCCTTTACAAGCCTAACTTACCCCATGATAGTTTACAAAAATTGTAAGTTTGGTCCAAAAATACTTTCTTTTTCAACAAAAACACTGCCAAACAAGATAGGTCATGCAATGTTTGCATTATATTCCTAACTACCAACTTTCACAATTTTTCATCTGGTGGAACTATGTGTTTTTAGTTTACTTTTGATTTATCTAAAGTAGGCCTTGTATACACTTAGGGATTGTAAGCATTTGATGAATTTTAAGGATCAAGTTGGTTTAAAATTAAATTAGTCATATACATGCATCGATGAGCTAGTGGTGGCATTGTCATGTTTGAATTGGTGTTTGGCAGCATAGCTTGTGATTTTATTAGATCATTCACATGTAGCTGATGATCTCTGCGCATCCATCACAGACTCTGCCTTAAAATATGAGTGAAGAATGATCATAGTCACAGGGCAACTCCTGGATAGATCGGTGGTTAGAGCATTGGCGTACGCCCTGGGTTTATTCCTGGGTCTAGGTGTTATTTTTCAATCCAAAGAATATGATATTTAGACACGGCTATAATTATAACTAGCATATTTAATAGCTTTAAAATGTAATCCATCATCATAGGCATAAGTTAAAATACTTAAAGTGATTGTGCGAAAAATACTCGCCCTCATTTAACCTGAGCATAATTTTAACCCAGCTGACAACATTTGTTATGAATATGTAAGCTGTACTCTATTGCGGTATATACAAAACTTTGTTTCTTCTTAAACATTATAGCTAATTTAGTTAACATTTATCAACTTTTTTTTTCTCTTGTCTTTACAGAATCAAAGCACAAATTATGTTCAGGAGTGGGATGACCCACTTATGCTACTCTCAACTCTTGATGGGTCAGTTTATGGAGTTGGTCAGAAGACTGGATATGTCCGATGGAAGCTAAAAGACGGTAAAGGGTCATTCCATGTCAAATCAACCAAAAAAAATTCAAATTCAAATTCACCATCACCGATTTCAACCAAACTCAAAATTCTGATAGTATCTATGGAAAAAGTGATTCCTAATTTTTTTCAGATTTTTTTCAGGTACGGTTTTTTATATACAGCTGCCAAAATATTTCAAAATTTGTAAAAAAAGACATGCATTATAATTTTGAATTGCCTGTAACTTAGACCCTATTTAAGATAAAGAGCTGTATAAGGTCTCATTTTAAAGCTCATTAACTGGGCTTTAAAATGATATTTAACATTATAGGGTCTCAAGCAATCTCATTTTACAAGCAATCATTTCTTTTTTGTTTTTTGAAAATTTCCAAAAGTAGTTTTTTTTAAATATGAAAAAAAAAAATTTTGTTTATCCGACCTTTTTCAACAAATTCTGTAAGTTTCAAACTGGGATCATAATGGGATTATAAATAAACAATTTTTCATTGATAACATGTTGATTTTATACAGTCAACACTTGGCAGTATGTTTTACAATCAACTATAGGCCTACACATTTTAATTTATTAATCTAAAATAATATTTATTATAATTATTCAATGAAAATATTACTTACATTAATATTTATTTAATAAGTTTTTAATTAATTGCGTAAGTAAATAAATTATAATTAATAAAGTCAAGTATAGCTTTACTTTATTTTTACATGGGAAGTGGTATTTTCCTGAACTGCACACAATGCATGCATGTTCTAACAGGCAGAGAACTATGAAGAAACCACCACATTGCTCAACCTTCACATAACCAATTAGTCAGTGTTCAGCTGTGGTGAGAGCAATCAGTGTTTAGGCATTTCTCTCTCTATATTGAATTAAAGTTACTTTCTATAAAGGTGTATGTGTTTGTCTTTAGACTATTAGTGAATGTGAATATTCTATGATTGGGACATTTTATTTTGTATAAGTTTTAGTGATTTTTTTAACAATACAACTTTTATGCTTTGTTTAAATCTGAATATTTTTTAATTCATTGTAAGAGAAGTTATAAATATGGATGGATCAACATCAAAGACAAAAGTGAATTTGTTTTGTTGCAATCCACTCAATAAACCAAAACATAATTATCACAATAAGAACTTGAGATTGGTGAATAATAATCTGCTACACAAGTTCAGTTCAAAGATTAAGTCTGGTGATAAGATATGTGACAGTTGTCGCAAATTATTGTCAAATTCTGTGAATAAAGATCAATCTACAGAGCCTCCCTCTGATGATACAGATGATGATTCACCCCAAGAAATTAATATTTCTTCTCCTGAAAAAGCGGATGCTCTGGCTTGTTTGAACCGTAGCCTAATTGCTATAAACGAGTCACCGATAAAAAAAAGCACAGATTATTAGAAAAGATATACCCAGCAGAAAAGCTTAAAAGAGTAAGTGAAGCTTTTAAATTCAAAGTGCTGGAAACCAGTGACACTTCTGATAGTTTGGAAACTCCTTCCCCTGGTGATGAAATACTTCTCCAGATGAAAGAAAAGTTTCGAACAACTACAGATAAAAGTGTGATTATGCAAATCCTTACTACATTACCTTATAGCTGGACCGTACAGAAAATTCAAGATGAATTTGGTGTAGCTAATTACACAGCCCGTAAAGCTAAAATACTCCAGAAAGAGAAAGGAATTATGTCATACCCTGATTCAAAACCTGGAAAAACATTGAAGCCAGAAATTGCTGCAAAAGTACAATCTTTTTATAAGAGTGAAGAAGTGAGCCGTATCATGCCAGGGAGGAAAGACTTTGTCTCGGTTAAAGTATGTGGAAAACGGGAGCATATCCAAAAACAACTTATCCTATGTAATTTAAAAGAACTGTTTGTACATTTTAGGGAGAAACACTCAGATATTAAAATTGGATTTTCTAAGTTTTGTGAACTTAGGCCAAAATACTGTGTTCTGGCAGGAGCAAGTGGTACACACAGTGTCTGTGTGTGTACAATACATCAAAATGCTAAGTTGAAGGTAGCACAGTGTAAATTCCCAGAATTAAGAGAAGGTGAAAAACTGATAAAAACATACCAAGATGCTTTACAAACATTGATATGTGATAATCCATCTGAATCATGCTACTTTGGTGAATGTTCAAACTGCCCAGGAGCAGATGTTTTACGAGCTAGGCTGGAATATTGTTTTGAAGTAAACTGTCTTGAGAATGTGACATTCAAGCAGTGGGTTATAATTGATAAGAACACCAGCTTAGAGACTTTCACTAAACCACGTGAGGAATTTATTAATGATTTTATTGAATCCCTTCCCAAACTTCTGAGACACAGTTTTATTGCAAAACAGCAATCGTTATTTCTTAGTCATCTTAAGGAGGTACTAAAAGAGGGTGAGTTCATAGTGCTTTGTGATTTTGCTGAGAATTACTCCTTTATCTTGCAAGATGCTGCGCAGGGATATCATTGGAATAATGCACAAGCAACAATTCATCCATTCTCCATCTACTCAAGAAGTGACCTAAGCGGCGAGTTGCAGCATACCAGTTTCGTAGTTATTTCTGATTGTCCTATCCATGACACCATTGCTGTTCATTGTTTTCAACGGGTACTCATGGATTTCATGAGGTCGCACTTTACTCCAACTCCATCGAAAATATACTACTTTTCCGATGGATGTGGAGCACAGTACAAGAACCGACTTAATTTCTTTAACCTGTGTTTACATGAGGAAGACTTTGGGGTCAAAGCAGAGTGGCATTTCTTTGCAACCTCCCATGGGAAAAGTTCATGTGATGGGATTGGTGGCACTGTGAAGAGACTGGCTGCAAGGGAAAGTCTACGCCTTGTTTATAATGAGCAAATCATGACACCCCGGCAGCTTTATGAGTGGGCTAAAGTAAACATCAGTTCCATGCACTTTGCATACAGCACAATCCAGAAGCATAAAAATGAAGAAATGATCTTGAAGGACCGGAAGATATCGGCCCAGACTATTGAAGGCACCTTGAAACTGCACTGCTTTATCCCTTTAAGTAAGAGTAAAGTACTCACTAAACTGTACTCCTTCTCAGCATCTTCAAGGGAGGCAGAAACAACAACAAGGTGTGATGATGAACTAGACTTCACAGAAATCGTTGGTTTCGTGACATGCCTATATGGTGACTTCTGGTGGCTGGCGTGTGTTCTTGATTCATTTGAAGATAAGCAGGAATTCAAAGTGAGTTTCCTTCATCCCCATGGTCCAGCTCCTTCAAATTTCACATACCCTACAGTACCTGACATTCTTCGTGTGCACCGAAGCAGCATCCTCACGACAGTGGATCCATTAACAGCAACAGGAAGAGTTTACACATTGACAAAGGCCGAGACAGAAAATGCAACCAGAAAACTTTTTGCAGTGAAACAGATGTGAAGTTTTGAAGTAGGTTCAGTAGGTACTTCAAATTATTTTTATAACAAATTGGAAAAATACAAAATTACACAGTGCATGTAGTTTTAAAATTAGGTTTTCATATGATCCCAATAAGATCCCATTTTGAAACTTTCAGAATTTGTTGTAAAAGGTTTGATAAACATAATATAATGTAACCATGACCGAGACAAAAAAGGTAAATCTAGCATTATCAGACAAGTGTGGAAAAATTTAAAAGAAAAAAAAGAGTATCAGTACATTCTAAAATAAAGTGATTTTGTAAGTGTAAACATGAATACAGAATCTTATAAGTTACTGAATTTGGGATTGAATTAGGCTAGAACACAATTATTTTAACATATTTAGATGCTTATTTTGGTTATTTAATATTAACATTGTTTGGAAGAACATGTGTGGCATTTTTACACAAACCAAATGAATACCCTGCCAGTCATGGATCGTCAAACTGGCAAGTAATTAGCACATTAACAGTTGCATCAACTTATGCTATTTATGTTTTTATAATAATCCCATTGAGATCCCATTATGAAACTTTCAGGATATGTAGAAAAATAATGTATATTTAGCATATATTTTTTTAAGAATTTTTAAAAATCTACTTTTTTTAATATTCAGAATTTAAAATTTCTTTGAATGACCTTGAGATTTTAAAAAATATAAAATTTGCATGTGTCATATCAAATGAAAGCCCAATTAAAGATCTTTCAAATGAGCCATAATTCAGGACTCTAGCACAATTAGATCCAGAGTTATGGTCAGTTAAGGTTTGCTCAGCAGATCAAAAATCATGTTTTTTTAAAAATTTCAAAAATTAATAACTCAAAAATGGATGCAGTAAAAATTCTTTAAAAAATTATACTTGTTTATAATGATGAATTCTACAAATATACCAAGTTTCATAAAAATCAAAAATGGTCGGTTTGAGAGCCTGGTTGATTTGACATGGAATGACCCTAAAATATATTTACAGAGCATAATCAACCTTCTCTTGGTATTACCAAGGGCTTCTCTTATAGAATCTTTCTCAGTTTAAGGGAACTTAAGTTGAATAAAATAATTATATATATTTTTGGTTATAATATTATTCAAAAATAATGATTAATATTTAAAAAAATTTAGGCATCTACAAATACACTAACTTACCATTAACTGGCATTTTGCATGCTATTATTCATTGATGATGTCTTACATAATACCAGTATACTCAACTATAAACCTATAGGGCCTACTCTTTTTCACATGATCCATCGGCGAGGATGTTTTAAGGAGATAAGTTTTCAGTTACCTCCAGATGTTTAACTTAGTAATACAGCCTCATCATGAGTTCATCTTAAGCTATTTTATTTAAACTGTCCATTGGTCAGAAATAAGTTATACTTCCACCCACTGGCCGACGTTTAGTGTATCATTCACAATCATGCAGTCAAGAGAGGATAATGTGATGTATGCCATTCTTATTGGCTGTTATAATTTCATCTTTCTACTTTAAAAAAATATTTGAGGTAAGCCTAAATATTTAACAGGCACTTTATGAACCGACTGATATCTCATCACACGAGAATTTATATGAACAAGAGCAAAAGGGCCTACCAATTTTTTTGGAAAAGGTATTTTCACATACCTTTTAGGGTTATTTTACACTCAACATGGAACATTCCGACTACTTCATTTCTGCTCCAAAGGAAAATATGTGCTACAGATTCTTATCTCACACAAAAATCCTTTGACCCTGGTTGGGTTTAAACCCACAAACATCAAGTCCTAAGGTGCTGAGCACTTCACCTCAAAATCATTGAGGTCTACTTTCTATTGTTAATTCCAATTGGGTTTCCTGTGTCACTGTTCTCATACTAAATCTCTCTTACCAGTCGTTGAAAAGTGTTACTTTCTTATAGACTCCACCCATTTCCTGATTGCCCCGATGACTACTCCCTTATCTCTGTGCTCCAGATATGACAATACCTCTCCACCTTATTAGTTCCTGACCCCTACTCGAAAGCCCTCCTCTACAGATATGTGTAGGCTTTTTATCTTTTTTGCAAGGAACCAAATGTCCTTATCTTCTCCTTTGCCTGCTGTATTAATATTAATGCTCCCTCTAATGCATATTTGGTTGTCTAACTTCTAGGCATTCTCTTCAATATGCAAGAAGTATTTGTGGCATGGCAATATTATTTCTCCTGAAATCAGCTATTTTTGCCTGTATGGCAACACTTATGAACTACCCCTATCCTAAGGAAGCCAAAAGCCACTATCGTTATTCTCTACACTTTACATAAAGTCTTCAGTTTAATTTATATTTTGGGGAGACCTGGTGGTCTAGGGGTAAGGTGTCGGACTTCTGTGCTGGCGGCCGGAGATCAATCCTCGGTCCCGGCACAAATTTATCTGATTACCAAACCCTGCCTTCACCTCTGACAAGACATCTTGTGAATGTGAGGAATGCGAGGTCTCCACCGTGGTTAGAATTCCACGTTAAACTCTAGGTCCTTCATTTCATCTCACAATCATCCTACCATTACACATTAGCGTAAGTGTGTATAACCCGAACGGGTAGTAAGACGCGGTGCTAATAATAATAATAATAATAATAATAATAATAATAATAATTTATATTTTATTTTTAAATTAACCACTTTTCCAATCACCTGTCTGCTGTCCTTACTTTGTGACAGAGTTTTAGGTCCATCCGATCAGGTGGGGATAGTTGTCTTGATATGCTCACTCCTCTTTTTTGTAATCCCCCACCTAGAGACTTCTTCTAGTATTTTCTATCTTTGCCAATAGCTTACCCAATGTCCATATTATTATTGTCATGACCTCTGTACCGTTGGAACCAGTTTTCTTTTGTAGCACTTAAATTCCTCTTCACTGGTATTTTAGCTATCTCCTCCCTTTTGGTTTCCTCACAGTTTAATTCATTTCATTTTATCCATCTTTACTGTCTATTACAGTGACTCCGGGAGTATATCCACGTTAGTTTCTAGGGTAGTTATATTTTCATATAAGAATACTGAGATGGCTTTATATTATAATATATGTATACTCTACAAGGGATGGAATACAACAGAGGTCCCCGACCTTTTTGTACCGTAGACTACATTCAAGACTAACAGTAGTATGGTGGGCAACATTTAACTTTGGTGGTTCAACTCCCTCCCCTTACAGGTTGATGAAAAAAATAAAACAATACTGCGCTATTTACAGTTTTGACAATCTCAAAATAAAGGCACTAAAAATATATAACTACTCACTCCCACCACTGGGGTATTTAATTATAATTTTAAAATATCTAGTTATTATGTGTGTTGATCAGGCAACAAAGCTGGGTATACTTAGACATAATATTGACAAAGGAAATAGGAAGTACACTTTTGGGTAGACAGGTGAAAGGGAGTAAGGCAAGTCTTTGTGATTAGGAAAAATCATAAACCTTTTAGCTTGAAACTATTAGAATGGTGGTTTGAGTACACGTGGCAAATGAGTCAGCAAAGAAAGAAGAATGAGAGAGAGGGATTGAATAGGGGAAGTGAGGTGAGCTCTTAATCCCCAACTTATCAGTTGTGGTCAAAAAGTGGCGGGCACTCGCAAAAGGGTCAGCGGATTCCATGGTGCCTGCGAGCATAGTACTAGGGACCCCTGCTATATACTCACAGAACAAAACAAACAATGCATTTTGTAACTTTGCCAAGAAAATGTGTTCTTTCATTTCAGAACCAGTTGTGAAAGTTCCTGTTGACTCGTCTCAGTCTTTTGCGTACGTATCACCAGCACATTTCAAACTTATGTTTTCATCAAAAAAGAGGAAACTTATTATATCTATCCTTTACCATTCTTATTTTTTCTTTGCATGAAAATTGTAAATTTGTGTGAGACTGGTTTGGTTAGCTTGTGAATATGTAACATTCAGGTATTTACTACACAAAAACACATGGCAGTTCTAGTTTTAAATATAACAGCATAAGTTTGCTGTGTTTGGTACAAGGGTGCCAATTATTTCAAGAAGGATACTAGACCATTTTTTGTTACCATGCGCCCCCCTTTTTTTTAAACTAGGTGTGATTTTCACTGGATGGCCCGCTGACAAAAGTGTAAACTTGGTCTGGTCTGATGCCTGTAATGTCTGGCTGTTGGTGCTTGGAAGGAAGGAATGTGTTACTCTTAAATAAGACCATCTCCAAATAAATTATTTATTTCAAATGTTTGTTTTGTCTTAAAGTTAAAAAAAATGTACACGCATTGAGTGAAATATCTTGTGGGGGGTGAAGGCGGAGGTTGGGTTCTTGTTGTCTCTCATCAAACAACATGGTTATATGTTTAGACAATCTTGGAATTTGTACAGCATTCATATTTATAACTTGATTGCTATGAGGCAGCGTAAAACTAATATTATATTTATTGTCTTTATTTTTATATCTGATGAAGTTGCCCCTCATGTATTACAAGCTACTCCTGTTTTAAAGGTTAAGGTGGGAGTGTAGGAGTTGTGAGAAAAGCTCAGTGTTTTTACAGTTTTTGTATAAACCAACATTTTTAGTCAAAAGAAATCAGTTATTTCTACAGTAGAAACATATAGTTTAATGTTTTCACCTAGTGATATCAGTAATTCTTGAATATCTGTCAAGGGTGTTCTGGAATTGAATGTCATCTTTTTCTTTAAAAAAGTTTATCATCTAATGTACTTAATATGCTCATGACAGATATTAAAGAACTGTTGAGGTTACTATGTGCAGAAAATTAAACTATGTTTCTACTGGAGCAATATTTTATTAATTTTGGTAAAAAAAAAAGTTTTTATATAACAACTGCACTTATTACACCTACATTTCTCATGTTCCCTACACTCTAACCTTAGCATATTTTCACACACTTGATAACAGTATGTCAATGGTTGTGGGTTTTAAATATATTGTGATATGTAAATCACTTACTATTACTAAATTGTCCAATGAAACTTTCAGGCCACTGTTCTTGCCTGACCCCAAAGATGGTTCCTTGTACCTTCTGCGAGGGTCAGATAGTGAAGCGTTGAAGAAACTACCCTTCACCATCCCACAGTTGGTAGCTTCATCCCCTTGCAAGAGTAGTGATGGAATTCTCTATACTGGTAAACTCCTCATTTAACCATAAACTTTAAAAAATACACTTCAGATTTTGAACAATGAGCGTTTTTGTTTAAATATTAGGGGTTGAAATTATAATTGCTTTATAATGTATTTTTATTAATGAATTTGATAAATAAAAAGCAGTGATACTGTGCCAGTGTTTGTGGAGGCAACAACATCCGGATACGTCAACCCCTTTGAATTATGGAACTTACTCTGACTTCCGACTTAGGTGAAAAATGTGCTTGGATACTTGATTGTATAATGTTACGAATAAAGTAATTGAAAGAAGGTGAAATCAGCCTAGGTCGCCTGCACTCAATTGTGACTGCATTTCCAGACCTTGCCTTGCTCTTAACCCCCGTGCAATTCTATAAAAGCAGACACAATTCAGTTATGATGGAGAGCAGGGACCAATAACATACTATTCTTACTTTCTCTTGACATTAATTATGAAAATGTAGCACAGGCAAGAATGTCAAATTTGATTTCATGATGTATTCTGTTTTAAAACCATGCATGATCAAAGTATTAAAATGATTGGGTTAAATAGCCTTTATTGTATTTAATCCCAGCACTTCTTATAGTTACTTACTTGCTTGTAAAATATCCTACAGCACCAGTGATGTTCATTAACACAATACATTTTACTACATTGCACAAATCTTTATTGACAAGTGACACTGGAATAAAAAAATACAGATTTCTGTATATTTTTTTTCATATGGAAGAAAAAGTGAAAAGAATCAACACACTATGGGCTTTAAAATGAAAAGAGCAACATAGTTTATACTTACATTGCTATCACTGGACAAAGAAATTGAATAAAATGGTTCATTACTGCTCATTCTCCTAACTTAGTTTTCATCATTTCAGAATGCTTCAGAAGTAACTGTGAAATATGAAACAGAACTTCCTAAAATATAAAACCAAAATTACGAGGGGGTAGGGAGAGGAAGGTTTTTTAAAGAATGACAAGGCATAGATATAAACATGTAAAAGGAATTATATTCTTTATTTTTATTGTATACACAGAAAGCAAGGTAGGGGGCAGGAGACCAGTTGGACGATCCAAAAGTAGGTGGGTGGAGCAGATAAAGGAAGATGTAGAGAAGAAAGGAGATAGAGCCAGAGAAGAGTGACAGAAGAATAAATGTTTCTGGACAAACAGTGTTGGGGAGAGCTTGTTTGCAAACACTCGACTCGGCAAGATTGAAAGGTTCCGTATTGATGTTGATGATGTTAATTTTATCCATTAACTTTCTTTACCAACAATCTTTCTCTCTTTTTTGTTTTGTTGGTTTTTCTTCTTTTAGGAAATAGTGTTGAGTCTGTCATACTACCTCTTTGCTTAGTGTCCCATCTTTAATCATAAAGCTATATTGTGATCATCTCTTTTATTTGTTCCTATTCCTCTTTTCTGTGTCTTCTTCCATATAAAACTCGAAGCTCAACTTGACACCCTATTGAAATCAAAACTTGAAGTTTCTTGATTCTCCACAGTTGGGGGAAGGCAGCACCTACTAACATATTTGTATGCTAGACCACAGAACAATAATGTGTGCCGATTTTAGTTTGAGGGCCACAGATTTGTTAAGAGTCCTCCATACATTCAATAATTTACACAAATATTAATATGGTGCCCCTATTAATAACTTAAATAGACTTTGTGTGTGTTCTTATGTTGGAATTAAACATTTGTAACTACAGATTCGTTTTTTCAATTTTAAAAATAATATTTAGCACCGCATATTACTACCCGTTCGGATTATACGCTTTAAGTACTAATTACGCTAATGGATTAGAAATTGGGAAGGTTGAATTAGAGGAAGTGAACCCACATTTGCGTGGAGTGAGAGTGGAAAACCATTTAGGAACCCCTCCCCCACCCCAGTTCACCCAACCAAGATTCAAACCTCGATCTCCCCGTCCTCAGTGGTCGAGATCAACACGACAAGCACGTTAGCCAACTACGCCACCAAGGCGGGTTATTTATTCAATTTTAAATCTCGATGTATCACATTTGTTTTCTGGTGGGAAAAAAGTCCTAGATCAGGACTGGCAAACCTTTAGGAGAGTGCATGTCCAGTATATTGATATTGTTCAGATAAATTCTTTTATGTATTAATAAATTAAACATTGTTTAAAAATGAGGTGACCCAATGGCTAGATAATTTTATAATAAAGGAAATTGATAAAACTAAAGAAAAAGGAAAAATAAACTGAGAGTAAATTTGATGAAGAAAGCCCACATAGGGAAAGAGAAAAAATGTGGGAAGAATTCAATGCACAAAGGTGATATCTTCTTCTGTCTTCTATAGTAGATGTAGTCACACACACATTTTAACACAAGTAGAATATTATTTCAACATTGTTGCCTTTACCAAACACAAAGAAGAATATAAAATAATTATATTTGTGTTAAAATGTGTGTGTGACTACTTCTACTATAGAAGAAAGAAAGATGATGTCACCTTTGTGCATTGGATTCTTCTCACATTTTTTCTCTTTCGCTAGGTGGGCTTTCTTCATCAAATTTACTCTTAATAGTTTATTTTTCCTTTTTCTTTAGTTTTATCAATTTCCTTTATTATAAAATAAATTAAACATTGAAAAGAGGATATAAGGGCAAGACCTCCACACTTACCAGAAAACTGTAGGCCTCAAAGTTCACAATTAGAAACACAACAAAATACATAATTATAAAATGTTCGGTATACACCAGCCTCTTCTTCAGCAGAAGAGAGTAAAACCCCAACTGGATTGTGGTAGCATGGTTAGAGGTAGGTCATGGTCACTTAGATACTGTTTTAGCCTGTTTCTTGATTTATTTATTTTTGCTTGTATTCTGTAACTGCTTACATGATATAGTAATAAAGTAATATGAGCCGTTCCCAATAGTTGCAATGCTTCCCAGCTTCGTAGGTGGGAACTTGCTTACCATTATATAACAACATCCAGCTCTACCCCCCTCCCCGGCTCCTTGTCTCAACCTTAGATAACCATCTCTCCTTTTTTTTTCCAAACAGCACACCATTAAGTCATTTCTATGTAAACAATAATAAAAATTATAACTGATAATTTAATAATGCATTATTTAAATAAAATACAAATACAACATTCTAGCCATCTACCAAGAGTCAAGTCACACAAATTTAAACTAGAGCATCCAAGGGGAAAAAACCCCGCAGAAACGGTCATCAACAGTACCTCTAGCCATGCTGCCATAGTCCATTTGGTGGTTTACTCTCATCTGCTAAAAAAGGGGACTGATGGGCTCTGGAAATTTCATAATAATTATGATTTTTGTGATATTTTTAGTTGTGAACTTTGAGGGCTACGGTTTTCTGGTGAGTGTCTTCTTTTCAATGTTTAATTAAAAATAATTGTTTGGTGCCAATTTTCCTTTGTTTGTGTATTCTTAGGAATTTTGCATATCAAAATGGACTAATTGAATCTATCATCATCATCATTATTAATTATTACATCATAAATTGTAATTACATTATGTATAATAAGTAAAAGTATTTTACTGAGATAAAACAAACAAGAATCAAAATGTTTTACCAAACCTATATATCCTAATTGATGTTTATGAAATTATGCTATTCTATGAATAAGAGTTTTAGAAATAATGTGTAATTTAGAATAAGTACATCACAAGATACAAAATTAATAACCATGTGACAGTAAGAAGGGATCAATAATTTGTTTTCAAGAAATTGTCAAGGGGGAAAAACTTTTAACAGCAGTAAACTAGATAGTAGAAAATTGTGTACATAACAAATTATGTTTTTGCTTAGGTAAGAAACTCGACACATGGTTCTCAGTGAATCCAAGGACTGGAGTAAAGCACGAAGTGCTGAGTTTTGATAAGGTGGACCGAACATGCCCACTTACAGATTCTGATGAATCCATTCTTCTTGGAAAAACAGGTATTTCTTAAGTTATTCACATTCAAATATGTTTTATTGTCTTGTGTTAATGGTTAGTCAAATAGTTAGGGCCATGCAAAAAGTACTTTCCCTGTTTAAAAAACTGGCAAGCCGAGAATTCAAAGAAATTTGTAGTCTAGAATAAGAAAAAAGTATTATTTTATTTATGATAATTTTTAATTTCTATTTTATAACACTACTAGTTATTTCATGAAATGGAATGGAGCTAAATTTGGAACTTTTAAATATTATTATTATTAGCACCGCGTCTTACTACCCGTTCGAGTTATACGCAAACTTATATTTAATATCATCACAATCTTTATTTTATAAATCTGATTTTTTTCAAACAAGTAAAAATAAAACTACCTTTTATTGTGTTGAACTGTAGTTTTGTAATATTATAAGACACATCTACTCTCCTAGCCTGAAGAAGCTGTCTGTTGCAGTAAAAGCTTGTCCTTATAAAAAAAATTAGGTATTTCTTAGTGTATCCAAACAATTTCTATCCACTATCACTCAGGTAAGTACATCAAGATAATGTATTTGTAATAATTTTGTATTGTTCCAGAGTACAACATCCTAATGTTTGACAGTAAAAGTAAAGAGAAACAGTGGAATATTACTTTCTTCGACTACGCATCGACAGCTATGGAATCTGAGAGAGTCAATTCATATGGTTAGTTTTAACTAAGCTCACAATTTTGGATTTAATGTTTACCTATATTTATTTTGTTTGAAAATTGTACCTGAGTATTGAAATCAGATAACCATGTTGGCCCATATAAATTGCAATTTTTTTCTTATAAAAACATCTTTCTGAAAACTGTGCTTGTATTATATTGACAGCCTAACATTTTTCACCGAACATAAACGACAGACTCTTAGCATGCTGGAACTATACCATCTTAGGGGTGGGAATCAGGATACATCTAAAAATAATCTCACGGTCGAGAGAAAGAGGTTGTCGTTTTCAAAATCTATATCCTATAGATTTAATTGCTGTCATTGTTGAATAAAACCACATTCACACAAATATGCAGATGAATGTGTCATAATCATTACTATTCCATCATTTACCTAGAGAAAATATTGTTTTATTATCAATCATAACTTTAGCAAGTCTGAAGTCTGGAAAATAAACAATATTTTGCCTTATCTTTTGCTAGTTTGAGGAATCCCACTCTATAGGCCTACTTTACTAATAACTAGGGATGGGACCTTAAAATATTCGCATCTTTAAGGATATTCAAGGATTTGAAAAAAATTTCATAGTCAAGATATAAAAAAAACATACAAAATATGACTCAGTTTTCTATGAGCTTTTATGTAGCTTATTTATGTCTTAGCCTAACATAATTATAGATTAAACTTGACAAGATTATCTCAGACCATTAATTTATCACATTATAAAAAAATGCTACATTTAGTTACGATTTTGATTTTCACTAACAAATAAAGAGTTGAATTCAAGAGAGAAAGAAATCTTAACACTGTGGCAAAGTTAACTTCTTAATGCTTAACATGTTTTCTAAAATTTGGATTTGAGATTCAAGAATCTTAGGTAAAATAAAGATTTAAATTTGGGGGGAAAAAAAGAATTCATATACATTCAATTAAATGTAATGATCAATTGTTTTACTTCTCAAATTCTGTGTTTCTTATGTTTACAAGCAAGTTGGCAGGGAGGTTGTCTTGAAATATGATAGTTGTTTCAATGTTTATGAATGGTTTAAGTTGAACATCGAGATATAAAACATACCTTTTAGGGCCCCTACACGATCAGTCAGACTGTCAGTATTAATAAAGTAACCAGTAAACCCTTGCGAAACTTTCATACATTCAACTCCCCGCCCCCTGCCCCGTCTTTTGTTGGGTTGTTATAATTAAATACTCAGCGAAATGTATACACAAAAAAGCAAAGAGAGTTTATTTTCGGTAATTGATACAAAAATATTGTTAGATTTTTCTTTAACTTAAATTTTAAACAAACAGTGTCTTTTAACATAAATGGCGTAGGCTATGCCAGGAGAGTCAGTAAAAAAAAATCCTATCCACTGATACCTTATTCATTGCTGTAGGTTTTCTATTAGTTGAGAAAAAGGGATGTTGACAACAGAAATAATATATAGGATAATTATTAATATTGACAGTCTGACTGATCATTTAGGGGCAGTACTAATGGACTGATGGCTGGACTGACTAAAATACTGATGCGATCCGAATTTTCTGAACCCATCAGTTTCATTCCATCAGTCTTGTAAGTGGTGGGAGAGACTGAGAGTAATACTGACAGAATGACTGACCATGTGTGTGCACTTGTCAGTATTTCCTTATCTCAGTAGCAAACATAGACTGGCCATGCCTGTTTCTTATCATCCAGTTGTTACACATTGCAACAGGAGCTGAGACTGATAAAAATAATGATACAAAGACTGACTGTGTATGGTCTAGGTCTCGTTGTAAATACTGATGCATACTGACAGTTTGACTGATCGGTTAGGGCCCCTATTTTGAGATAAAATGCTTTAATAAACATGGCCACAACACTTGCAATGTGAAATAATGTCAAACTCAACTAAACTATTTGGTCGCTGACAAGGAAGTTGGGATTAGAATCTCAGCCGAGCATACTGAGGTATTTTTTTCCTAGATAATCTATCACTTTCTTTTCAAGCAAATTTGGGAAAATTTCCATTAAATTCTTCTTTTCTCAGTAATTTTATAATAGTGGAATTAAATGTGGATAGTTCTAATGAAAAGTAAGATGAAAATCTCTGACAGGCGGGATTGCCTCAATGTTAATCTCGACTGACGTGCTTGGCTTTAATTTAGGAAGTTAATATTCATTTATTCTATTCAAGTATGCTAGAAGTGTTTTCCCACTTATTTGTCTACTCATCCTTTACACATATTTCACCGTATTTATAATTAAAAAAATATCAAAAATTTACTGTAGGGACATAATTATTATTGACTAAAAAGAAAATTTTACTGTGTAATAATCGTGACCCTTTTTTTATGTCACCTGTATCCAGTATTTACTAGCACGCTCGGGCTATCCACATATTTACACAATAGTGTAAGAAAGAGAAATGTAGAATTTAGAGGAAATATACTCTTATTTGTGTGGAGGAAGATACAGAAATAATTTATTTAAACTCACCCTCAGCTCAATACACTTGACTGGAATTTGAACCCAGTCTCCCTGTCGCCAACAATTCAATCTATTGTCTGAATCATTTGATTAACAATGTGGGCTACAGTGCATTTATTGAGGGAACAAAGCAAATCTCATTATTGGATGCTTGTATTTTACAAGCTTAATCTAATGACGTTAGCAAACTTTACTTATTTGTTGAGTTAATTAATGAGTTATTCTTATTAAAATACACATTATATATTAATATAATTTAACCTTCAAAAGTCTTAAGAGCTACATCAATCACATAAATAGGTAGCTTATGTGTGTGTGTATATATATATATATATATATACACACTGTTTATAAAATGTGAGTTTTGAAAGCCAATGCATGTTAACATTAAGGCCTAATATAGTAATTACCCTTATTAATACCTTTGGAAAATTTAAAATGATCTCCAAAATACCTTACAACGTTATGTGGAAATCCGAGATGGCCGCCGCCAAAATCATAGATGGCCACTCCTATACCTTATAAGCATAAGTAGAGCCAGACCCCTAATCCCAACAACGAATTTACATTTTCTTTACAGTTGAATGCTGATGTACTCATCCTATTCCGATCATATCCTCCACACCAACCTTTCTATCTTACACCCGACTCCATGAACCCATTACCCTCCCTCTCTGAAACCCTAGCTCTCAGAGCCTCTAATGGTGAATTACACTCTCCAAACCTGTGCAGGTCTTGACACGCTTTCCACCCCCTTCCCCTCTTACCCCTGGCTCCATAACCTCCATCCACTAAGCCTCACAGCATTTAGAAATGGCAGCATAGAATTAAAATAGAATTAAAGTTATATTTAACCTCATAGGGGCATGTGGAAAATCAAAATGGCTCCCTACCTCCACTTGTACGCAACCTATGCAGGTCCTGACATGCACCCTCGACCCTGGGTCCTATAGCTCTCAAGGCAAGGTCATAGGTTCTAAAATCTATGGGCGCGGTGGGTTATTTTAATGTTGTTTATTTGATGGTCCTGATGGGACCGAATATTTATAATGAAATGGAAGTTATAATTTATTACACCTAGCTTAATAAGACCTAACAGCACAAGACCGAAATGCTATAAGATCTAAACCCCATAAGACCTAACTTCACTATACCTAATTTTATAGCTTCTAATTTTACTAGACCTAAAAGTACTGGACCTAAATTAATTTTTCATATATTATAGAAAAATATCATTAACTGTTCAAATAGGTAATGAACCTAAAGGCACTAGACCTAAACTTTATAAGACCTAACTTCACTGGACCTAAACTTTATAAGACCTAAAGTCATAGATCCTAAATTTTAGGTCTTGTGAAATTAGGTCCACTTCATGTCATTCGGCTTAGCAAGTTAAATAATGAATAGATTGTTAATATGAAATTTGCAAGTTTATTTTGCCAAGTCAAATAATAGATTCATGCTGATTTATATCAGAAGTTTAATCATTCAAATGTTTGTATATTAGATTTTAATTTAGAATTTAATTCTATCAATTACAAATCTTAGATCTATATTGGATTGATATTTTGAATCTTTCAAATATAAAGCTTCAGAATTTTGATTAACTTAGGATACAAATATTTTCAAATTCAATTTCAAAATTTTTAAGCTTCTCAAAGTCTTAAAATAACTACTGTATTAAAATGAATATACAAAAAAATATAATCCTGAATATGATAACTGTGTTTAATGCTTGAAGAAAAAATGTATATATGTATGTGAACTCTTTTGTGCTATTCACTGATCAAGATCAGTAAACAGCCACAACCAAACTGACCCCTTAACATTACTATATTTCCAATCACTTTTTAATAATAATAATAATGAAAAAGTTGTTTTCTCTGACTAACCATTGCTGACAATTACATTGATTCATTTTCATCTACAGATTTAGTGCACTTTGTGGCCAGTTCTACTGGTCATGCAATGACCCTAGATCGTAGACTTGGCTCACTTATGTGGGAAGGTGACTACGGGTCTCCTGTCATTGCCATGTACCTACTGGAGAACGAGGGTCTCACCTCGGTTCCTTTCACAAGTGTCGCTGATGAGACTTTGAACCATCTCCTCACTCGTCTAACGTCAGAACCAAGCTTTGGGCCGGAAGATATCAAACTATAGTATGTCTAAAATAAGTACATACTAACTATAATTAATTTTAAACCCAAGTCTATGGATTGGATGTTGAATAAATCCCCGACTAAAATCAAAAACTTCCCCTATTGAAAGGACTTGTTGACATTGGGAATCTACATAAAATGTATTATATAGTTCATTATAAAAATATCAATCAGCTAATATTAAATGTGTTGATCCTCCATTCTATTACATTCTATTATTTTATATATATAAAAATTGGTCTCTGTATGATATTCTTTGACGCAAAAACCAGTGTATTGATAGTGCTGAAATTTCACATAGATAAAACTTGGACATCCAGTCACCATATAGGCTTTAACTTTTCTTTTAAAACCTAATATAATTGATGGGTTTTTTTTAATTGTGTTAAACTACATGCTCAAACTTTGTATTATCCTATTGAAAGTAAAATTAATTTGTTTCTGTCTTAATTGATCATCAAATTAATTTTTCAAATATGTTATTTAGCACTGCATCATACTACCCATTCAGGCTATGCGCTTATATACTAATTACAGTTTACAATTACTGTAGTTACTGTTTCCAGCCTGTGGCCAGGTCCGTTTAGTGAAATGCCTCCATCTCCCTCTCTCCTTCCATCATTCTTCCTCCTGCACTCTCTTACACTCTCCTCCTCTCACTTGCACACTTGCTGCTATTTGTTCCTCACATCTTTTTCTTGGTCTCTCTTGCAATCTCTCTTCCCTACATACTTCATATCCATTAATCTTCTATTAATTATAATTAAATATCAATGTAAAATCTTTTTTTAGTATGCATTCTAATCCAAGTTTAAAAAATAACTAAATTCTTATGTTCTCCAAGAAAATTGTATTAGAATAGACTGCATCTTATATTTGGCCCTCTTTTTTTTTAGTTGCATCTACTTAGAGAAAATATTAAGATTTTTAAATAATGCAAAAAATTTAAAAGTCTAATATCTGACAGAATCTGAGAACTCTTAGATTTGAGTGGGATATCCTTGATCCTTGAATCCTTCAAATTCTTAAGGATACTTGTGATATAAAATTCAAAAAATATTTTTTCTTGTGGTTTTGAGAGCTCTTAAACTGTTTATCAGTGGTTTGGCACAACTTAATTATAGGAGAAACTTAACTCAAGGTATAAATATTACAATAAACTCATTATAACAAAATAATGTTAACGTTTAGCATACTGTGATTTGCGATTCATATTTAAAATGAAGATTATGATCTTGAAATAGTCAATTCATCCATTCTCTACTTTTATAATCATTTGTTTTTCTAGCACAACATTGTATATTGGAGAACACCGTCATGGTCTGTATGCTTTCCCTTCACTAGTGGATACACAGACTCCAACAATTGCCCCTGGACAGATAGGAGGTCCTCTTTTACTTGAGGGTCCTCGGCCCATGGTAGGGTCTCTCTCTGAGTGGAAGTATGGGCTACCCCTACCTGGGAATAACATGAAACTGTCGCCGCTAAACTTGGAGCTCTCCCTAACATTTCAAAGCCTACCCAAGTTGTAACCTCACCGCCTGTTGTTATATTAGGTTAGTAGACAAAATACCAGTTCTTTAACTCATTCTGTAGCATGTATAGCTACTGATTTACAGTCTGTTGCCAAACTATAATAGTCACCCTAATAGTTGGAAAAAATGTTTTGTCTTCTCTGTA
Organism: Timema shepardi; assembly: GCA_902151425.1. Lineage (NCBI taxonomy): Eukaryota > Metazoa > Arthropoda > Insecta > Phasmatodea > Timematidae > Timema > Timema shepardi. The sequence continues at coordinate 3,888 of CABFVX010002047.1, read as the reverse complement.
AGTTCATATTTAAAAGTAAGTAGGATAACTATTAAACTTGTGTGATGTAAATTTGCTAATTTCAAAGTTAAGCCGAGTCAAATATTTGAAAATATTTCCAAATATAAATATAAGTTTCTGTATTTTTGTTATTGTTTTATATTGTGAAAAAAGAATTACATACAAGTTTAATCTCAAGCATCAAATATAATTTCCATTGTAGTTAATTGAAAAAATGCCAAATAGTTTGGTCTTAAATGAATAAACAAAATAATCAAGTAATTAATTCAAGCCTTCACATTTTTAACATCTAAACATTAATTATAATTTATATAACTTCACATAGTTATAAAAAATTGAGAATAAATTTTTAATTAGGTGTCAATCATTTTTTTTGGCGAAGCCTCATAGTAGTCAAAGCCAGAATTATTTTTTGTACTAAAGTCAAAGTGAACACCACACATTCGAGGTGGACGTTTCTCAAACCTCAAATAACTAACATGTATACCAGAGTGATGCTGATGTAGAAATTTGAAACACTGATTCAAACTAAAAAACATTCTAAACTCAAGCTTCCACCAGCCACAAGTACAGTCTTGTAAACCATATCAGTGCTACCATCTAGTGACATTGACCTTCAACAAACCAAGCCCTAACCTTTTCTTGTCTTAAAGCCCCAACTGTGGCTGCTGAAAGCGATTGGGCAAATGGGATATTAGTTGGGTTAGGAGTTTCAACCATTTCTACTCTTTCATTGCCCAGTTAGATTCGCAAGCTATCCTACTTACATTGATAAAAAATTAGAGCTGGATTGATGCCAATCACCTATTTGATAATCAGCTCAACCACTTGCTCCACAATCCAATCATCAGCTTTAGATCTGTTGATTTTTTTTTTTTTAGTATTTATATTTATTCAAGTAATCAAAATTATAGATATGTATAGTGAGTAATAATTGTTGACATGCTATGCTCATAAAACGGCCTTGTCCTTTGTACTATTGCTAGGGAGTGAAAAGGAAAAGAAATTGGAATGCTTAATGTGGTTACTTAGAGGACTTGTTTAGTGTGAGGATGGGTAAACCAGTAAGACAGTGAGGATATTTCTTTGAAGGAAGGTGAATGTTTTCAAGGTCATCCAATTTGTTGAGAACAAGACTTCTGAAAGTGGAAACTTGACATGGCCACACTTAGGGGTGTGTAAACGGTGCGGCCGGACTGGCCCCCGAGCTTGCTTAGGTGACATGGGGAAAAAACAAGATGGGGTGGGAAATTGTTACCTGCACGTTCATATAGTAGGTTCCCTGTATAGGCAATCAAGCTAATATTGTTGGAGTGTAAAAATAAAAACATAATCATGTGGTTTGAATTGAATGACTGAAGCGAGTTTTATGTTTTAACTCCATCGATTTACATTTGTCTGACTGGCTGTGGTGAATATGTCTCATGATCATTTTTAAACGCATTAACCAATTTAATTCAAATTTCATACCATTGTTCTTTGTAACTCTATAAAGATAAAGTTCAATGGGGAAAAAATTGAACCAAAGGTTAAGATTAAATTAATCCTTATATTGGGGGTTGCTAGCAAATGTTTATTTACCTTAATTAATAAAGCATATTTATCAATTAATATGTATGAAATTATTTTTTAAGTAAGCTTGCAATTTATTGCTATTTTTCAGTTTTTAGTACATAATTTAAAATATAAATAGTTAAATACACTTTAGGAAAGATGAACATATACAAACTTGATTTTAGTGATTGAATAACTCTCTGCTTGATATCTATTTTATTACCACTTTGCAATAATAATAATAATAATAATTAATAATTAAATGCTGATAATTCCACTTGAATTATTATTATTATTATCATCATCATCATTGTTTATTCTATTTTGTTATTATACATGCTTCAATGGTACTTGTGTATTGTGAGGATATTGTTGAAGCAAAGGAATTATGCAAGGATAGGTAAGTATCGAGAAAGTTGGTGAGGATGGATTAAATATGATTTTTTTTAGCTATATTCCCATAGGGGAATTATTAGATTAAGTATGTATGTTAAAAATATGTTTACAGTTGGGTTTTATAGCAAAGAGCAACAAAATATATTTACACATGGTGGCCACTTAAACTTCAGAATAAAATTCTAGCATAATTCCCAGTTTTCCTGAAAATATAAATAATATTCCTGGTTTTTTTTAAAAGGCTTTTCCTCCGGGTGTTAGACTTTGAACAAATTATTCTCTGTCTGTGTGTGTATGTGTGTGTGTATATATATATATATATATATATATATATATATATATATATGTGTGATTTTTTTTTGTGAAAGGTGTGTTGAATATGAATAAGCCACCAAATTGTGGTACTTGATCAAGTCTTGTTGGTAAGTATTTCTACTCAACACCTAGGCTAGTAGTTTATTGGAGTTCTGCACAATTCATACCACCTATATCCTCAATTATGTATTAACACTGTAAATTACTTCAAGATGGATCTTTGTTAGAAAAAGAAACCGCCTAACCATATTCTTTTGGGAGACTTCGTCTTAAGACACTATAGATAGGACCCCCTCCCTTCCCCCTTAAAGAAAATAATTCAGTGCACAACCATGGAACTACTCGACATCCTCAACACACTTGTTTTAAAGTGTAGATCAGAAGGTCATTATTTCACTTGTGATATTTGCTTATCCACAAGTAGAAAATTAAATTGGTTTGTGTGAATTGCTTTTGGTCCGAGTAGTCAAGCTAAAAAGTATTATGTATACAAACGCGCTACACCCAATGGTGACAGAACATTGTTTGAGTATGGGGCAATTAAAAAATGTCTAAAAATAAATAATATTCCCACAAGTCAAAGAGGGGTGAAGATTTTACCCTGGAAATTGTTTGAAAATTGGTCACCCCCTAATATCTGGGGAGTGAGTCCACCACAGAAAATGTTCGAGATTTGAATATGTCTAGAAGTTATTTAAAGTGGTCCTTGACTAGATTTTTTTAAAATTATATGCCTCTAGAACAGTTTTTCTCAAACTTCTTTGATCATGACCTTGAATTCTCAGCCTAGTAACCTAAATGGTAACTACATGCCATTTCAAATTGCATATTATTTTAATATTATTGTTTATTAAATTAATTTAATTTAAATAACAAAAACAGAATTATATTAATAACTTTATAATCAAACAAAATGTAAAGCACAATTTTTTTTAATGAAAATGTGACTTTGCTACAATGTTTGGTAAGTGACCAAAAATGACTATTTTAGTGGCTACTATAATGCTATTTCATTCTTAGTGAGAGTTATTTTTAGTCTTTATTTTGTATTGATATATGTAATCAACTGGATCAAATCAATTGAAGTAACTTTTTAATCTTACAAATAGCAAATTATACTATAAATTCCTGTGAAAAAATGAATATGTGACAAAAACAGGAGAGTTTTTGGTGACAACCCCAATTATGCTTCATTTTGTCGATGAGCTCTTCGAGCTTGAGTACTTTGTTGATGGGCAGAGTAAAATGCAAATCATTCTGAGGATCTTGAGCATTACAAGACCTGACAATCCTTATTCACAATTATAGGATATATTGTCAGAAAAGTGAAAAGAGCCTTTTCAACTTACCAAGCCAAAATAGGCATGTCCTTGAGCTGAGTCTAAAATTCTGAATACAAGAGGGTTCCAAAAATTTGTTTTAATGCTGTTTCTATTTCCATTATTGCAGTAGTTATTCACAATGTCCCAGTTTGATGAAATGTTTAATAATTTTTAATATTTCATATTGTTTGAAAGAAAAAATCAATACCTTACAGTGACCTTGTTGTACCTCTTGCTCAGGCAGCCTTGTATCTTTCCTCCGCACTCGCACCGGCCGCTATAACCCCTCCCTACTGCCTGG